>CM061043.1:103340781-103464163 GCA_030762985.1 Adelphocoris suturalis
AGTGTTATTCATTTTTAAAACAATACAAGACAGATTTCGTCTATATCCATTCTCCCTGGCTTTTATGGCCGAACTGGGTTGTAAGGGATTTTGGGAGTTCCAAAATAAAAGTAATACTTTTGTTGCCAAGCTTTCAATGTATTCACATCATCCTCATGGCATATATGTGACAATGAGGCCTATCGTAAGAAATACTTACTAGGGCTACGTGGGACTGGAGTGGTACCACTATTCAATAGGCCTCTTTGACAAAGATATGCCTTGAGGATGATTTGATTACATTGAAAGCTTGGAAACAAAAAGATTACTTCTATTTCGAAACTCCCGAACCCCTTACAACCTAGTTCGGCTAAAACAATACGATAGAAAACCCATTAAAAAAAAGTGCAGCAACCAAGCAAATCAATAACTACTAATAATAACTGACCTGTTGCTCGTGAGTTGCACGGACCCACACATGCGGATTAGTCGAGGCTTATTCTGCTAAAATAACCATAACCAGACTGTACCATTTTATCACATCACCCTAGGAAGAACAAGAGAGAAATCAGCCTTAACGACGAACAAGCTGATTTGACTTCCTTTCAATTTCTTACAATGGTCCTTGAGAGGTTATATACCAAATTTCAGTGCCCTTATATTCTATAAACTGGAGAGCGCAGACAGCGAAATTCAGAAGAAAAAGAAGAGAGGTAGCGTAGGTAATACTATACGAATCGAAACCGTTGAACCAAAGCTTAACAGTAGGTGAGTCGTTCCTCCAACAATACGAACATGTTATTTGAACCACATTTTGGTGTAATCGGATGTGATCATAACTATTAACATTAGGTATTCCGAAACTTGCTACAGCGTAGAAAGTAGCAAAATTAATAGCATAAAAAAAGGTTCAGGAGCCATTCAGCTGATCCCGGCCCTTGGGATTGTAAAGTAAAAGTCCTACGGATGCTTCATGACAAACAAACTATCAGATATTGGATTTGATATATAAATAGGATAGGATAATATGATGATATATCATTATTTACATTCAACCTCAAATTTTACAAACAATTGGATTTATTTAGTAATTGAATTTATAAAGAAGACTGTTAAGGAATCAAGAAATTTAAGGAAAGTTGGACACAATACGCTACTAAAACTATTTTAATAACAATTTGCTTTCATCAAAGTAGCTACATTCTCTTCAAAAATTCGCTAAAAACTACAAACAGCAAAGAGATGCCAAACAAATAGTTTCTCCTTCGAACAAAAAGTTCTCAATATTAATTATATTATTAACCAATAGGAACCGCGTTCCTTCCGCTCTTATTTATTATTCATTGGTACCGTTGTTATGATTAATCGAAATCGTTTGTGTTGAAATTAAGCCCTTGCCATAATTTGGCCTTTAGGAATCACCTTCATGGGCTGCTTTATTTCGTCAATCTAAAAGTCTTTCACCAGCGATTTCAAATATTTTCCCCTCCGACAGCCTCACCGAGGACTTTTGTCATGCAAATTTCGTTTCGGAGATACCGAAAATTTTCGAATCCCGCTCAACCGTTTTCCCGAGAACAAAGGACCACGAGAAATACCTCCTGACTCTTTGTGTGTGGTCCTACTCCGTGCCCTTTCCTTCTTGTATAATGACAGACGGTTGAAATTTCATTATCAAGCGGGATATAGCTCAGAGCTCTTGGCTCACGGAACTCGATACCTACGGTATCTTGTCGAGCCCTCTACTTCAATTAGACCCTCCTTCCCTACCTCATTAACTTGGACAATCTTCCTTTTGGCACAGACCCGTCGAGATGAGCGGAGGATATTATGCCTGCCGAAGCTGTACACTATCCAGGGTGGTTTTCGTCTTTTATTAACTTCTGAAAGTAACCAAGGATCCCAAAGCAATCAAAGCTTGTAGCGAGAATTCACGGTTGACGAATTTAACGTCAAGAATGAACTATGCAATATGCAGATGATCAAGTATGCTTATCTCACAAACCTTGACGGAAAAGTTCAAATATTATCACTTCAACCTCTCGAAATATTTGGAGAGGAAAGGGAAATTCTTGGCTGAGTTTTAGGGGTCTCGGTTTTCCTGAAAGCAATTCGCTTCCGAGTTTACAGAGGTGTGGTCTAGCGATCAATATTCTCAAAAACCTTACATCTAGCTAGCATTTTTCATCTTTTGTATTGACACTCAGGGCTTTGAGAAAAAATTCGTTTAGTTTTGGCTTTTATGGATGTTGGATTTTTTTACCAAGCAAATAATGTTTGAGAGTAGTTACTCGTGCGAGATTGAAATTGGCGACTGGGTAAATGGAATCTTAAGGCGTAATTTCTATGGCTTGGTACCAAAAATTACCATAATGAAGAGCCTAAAGAATGTTGAAGATTATGCTCAGAAAATGGCGAAGTGAGTCAAGCAAGTTGAAAACTGAGAAAACAAAATATAAACTAGATCATGATGAACCTGAACTGCAAGACCCATATGAAACAACTAAAACTACTTGAACGTGTAGATATAGGATCTGATTATTTCTCCGAAACAACCTTAGACAGTAATTGGACATTAGACAATCAGTTAAGGGTCGGATGTGTGATGAACATTAGTCCGGAGCAACGAGTGCACGATCTACTATAATACCCGGAAAGAAAGCTCTGAATCCAAACCAACCAGGGCACCATCGTAGTTGGAGGTAAAGGATAAGGCGCCAGAGCCGTAAAGGGCATTGTCATCTTCCTGGTAAGAAAATGAAAGTTGGTAATGCCTTTGGGTAGCAGAAAGTGCAGGAGCAACCAAGGCACCGTCACATAGTGAAGGTTGGTAGGCATGTAGGTAGGTCTGGAAAAATAAGAAGGCGAGTTCTAATCCGAATTCAGGTTCAGGTTTGAAATATCAATGACCCATCAACTCAATAGGTGCGAAATCTCCTTTTCCGAAAGTGACTTCTGCCTGAAGGATACTTTTGTTTTTTGATGGAGATTTGATTTAATGAAGCGTCCTGAATGGAATTGGCGGGTTTGGCAGTTCCATCTCAGTTCCTCGCTTTGCAAATTCATTTGTACATCAGTTGCCGTCAATTCCACAATGAGAATGTACCCATTGGGAACTATAACCTTTCCAAGAACAATGCTGTCATGAACGAGTTGACGGCAGACTACATCTAAGGAGTCAGTCTGTGAGTTTGAGGTAATTGTTAAAATTGTCGCCTGCGATTCTACATGGAAGACACGACATTTAGATAACCTTTGGGTTTGGATTCCTTGAAGCCTTTGGATTCTCCATCAAATTTCGTTGCCATATGGCCAATAGGGCTGCGAATCTAGAAACCCTTGCATTACACTTCAGCTCCATCATTCCGATTTGCTCCATCAGCTGATCCATTCGTGAAAGCAGAAGAAAGCTAGGAAGCATATGAAGCCAGGATAAATCTGGGAAGCGTGTTGCCAGCGTTTCAAGGAAAATGGCTTTCATCTCCATTGGCAAAAGACTGCCCTTATCTAAGGACTGCAGTAGTGTTAAGTAGCTTCATTCTGCTGAGTCCGCGAATGGCTGGCGAGAGCCATTGTTTAAGTCCGGTTCTGCAAGTATTGCATCTGCTTTGGCTGCAAAAGCAGAGTGACTGAGCAGCTGTGTGCTGAGTTAAGATGTTCGGGAGTTTCATGTGGGAGAAAGCAATATCCCCGCCTGCTGCCGATATTCTTCTAGCTAGGATGGTCTCGTGCCATCGGCATTCAGTCATATCCCCGTGCAGTGCTGAAAAAGACTGCCTCTTTATCTTTATACCGTAAGGGAGTGAAAAAAGAAGCTGCTCAGTTGGGTCATCATTATACACTCGGAGAACATTGCCAGCCCACCTTAGTCTACCCAACTTTTCGAAAAGATCATCATCTATCGTCCTTGATCATATACCGAGAATTCACCGAAGGATCTTTCTTTTGAAAATTCTAAGGGCTTACTTCCACTACTTGGTCGTAACCCATATTTTTGGCGCATATGCCAAGACTGATTGAAGACACTTACAATGCCTTTTATGAAGTAAGTTCAATTTTCCTCGAGAATTCAGAAACGGCAATAGTCCAAAATAGCACATGTTAGTAGCTAACGTTTATATTTGTTCCTTAGCAAGAAGGTTTGAGGCAGCTATATCAATGAGGCAGATGATAGTAAAACCATGTAAGTAAGCTAGTGGTATTATTACCACTTCAACACCTATTGAGATTTTAAAAAATAGAGCTTCAATATTTGGGGGGAAAACAAAGTTTCGTCGACTACTCTTAATTGCCAATATTAGTAGTCTTAATTTTACAATTTTTGGCTTTTTAAGGAAAACCGGTGAAGAAATTGACCCTAAATTCTCACATAGATATCTTAGGAAACCACGAGAGAGAGAGACTATATCATGAACTTCCCCGTTTACTTTTGCGAGTTTTAGTCGAGGTAAGCCGCCAATATTGTGCCTCCTGAACTTGTTGCCCCACAAAGCCCGGGCTTATATCAATATTTCATCAACGCCCCGCGCGCCTCTGTCAAGAGTTTCTAATCTTTACGCATCACCAGCTTTGAGATCCTCGAGAGATTGCGAGGGTTTGTGGGGTGAAAGTGAAACGAAGCCTCAGTGTTGATGAATTCGTATTGATAGGAATTTGAGGTTGGTACTCAGTACTCTATAACCACAGAATTCTATAACTGCTGTAAATGATTCCAAACAACCCAAAAAGAGAAAAAACTGCCTAGTCATCAATATTAATTTAAAAGTCAGAGTTAGTACCCGATTCCTTCTCCGATTTAAGCAGGTGAGCATATACATTTTTTATTGCAACCGTATTTATTTTGTTGGGTGGTTATGGGAGACTACTTTTTATTGTAAAACATTAAGGAATTCATACTTTTAAATTCGATATCGAATGCAATGAAGCCAAGTTAGATATTATCAATAATTATGTACGAATTTCATTCATTTCTTGAATTGGTAGTCATTTAGTCATAAGTAAAGAGTTTATAAAATATTTGCCTAAGACTTTGAGTGTAGTGAGAACTCGAACCCTAATGGCCATGAAAAAAGAACCTCTTTACATAGGTACTTCATCGAATTGTATTAATCAGAAAGTTTCGTATTTGAGTTATTGGGTTTATCGAGGCAGGGAGGTTTTCTTCACGTGATTTTTTCTCTTTCGTTGTTTCAAAATCCCTCTCCTCTTCATTCTTCCATGTAGGGAATTCCAGCTCCGTCCTTCAATCCAAGCCATTGAATAACCTTTCTTGTGCCCCTTAGTTAAAAAGAGACAGCTCTGATTATCGAATACATATGTATGTGTATACATACATATATATATATATATATATATATATATATATATATATATATATATATATATATATATATATATATATAGATTCTGATGACGGGATTCGAACATCCCGAAACGTTAATTTTCCTAACTTGTAAGTAGTTATCTTTCGCTATGTATTTTGTATATATACATATATATTTTTTATATGAAAACCCGCAAACTTCAGGAATCGTTCCAAAATGCCTCAAAACGTTTTTAAAAATTTTGATTTTTCAAAAAAGATTTTTCTAAAAGTTTCGGAGCTATTGCAATAGTTTTATTTTCTACGAAAACTCATTTAAATTACCCAAGTAGGTACTATAAAAACAAGCTGTTAAAATTCGTAATAACAAAAAAGTGTCTCTTATTCGATTATCGAGCTTAAAGCATGGCGTATCAGTAAATTTTTGTGCATTTTGATTGTTCACTACCAAAGGTAACACAGCTTTGAAATGTTAAATTAGTCTCTGAACATTTTTGTCTCCTAAATAAAATTTCTACTTTTATTCTTCGTTTTGGAATTTCCCTCCTTTTTTATCAATTCTAGTATTGTCTGTGTTGTAAAATCCTAATTCTGGAAAAAACTAAATTTAATTACATTTTGTTTTATATAAGGTTTAAAGGTATGGTTCCGGTTTGTCCTTGAAGACTCCTCGGCGTCGGGGAATTTAGTAGCATGTGTACAAATGTCAAACCTGAGTTTCATGAAACACTTATTTCTCCCGTTGTATTGTTAAAATTTTCGTAATGGTAACTACTATTGCGATTTGATGACCCATTGAGAGTGCACATGCGCATTAATAGGATTTACAATTCTATCGGAATATTGTGTTTAAATGCTACTATCATATGCTGTCAACAGTCAGATAGGCATCACACTGCCCATGGTTTGTGATAATAGATATTTGAGCACAAGCAAAAATACGTATTGAATTTTTCATTCAAAACTCCAAAATCCTCCCTTCAGTTTCCTCTTCTTTGATTTTCACTATCACATTCGAACTTTTTTTTTTTTTAATTGGGAGATGGAAAGTTTGAGTGGGTTTAATATTTTCCTCACACTTATCCGTCTCATACGTACTCGTAATTCATATTCTCAATGGACGTTTAAACCATTACATTAGTAGCATTTACAAGGCGATCACCTAAAACTTGAGCAATTTCAAACTAGAAACGGAAAACTCTCCAGAAGGGGAAGAAGGATCTGAGTTGTTAGGTCAGAGCCCCAATTTCCCCTGACCGAAAGCTATAAAACAAGAAATACTGCAGCCTGACTATAAACACTTGTGGCGACGGCGGTTCCGGGCTTTTGAATATTTAATAAGCTACCACAGCCGGTTCTCTTTGCCGTCGAACGATGCGGCGGATAGAGTGGAACGAGGGGGGGATAGGCAACGGATGGTGCTGTCCATAGATGCCTCGTTGTGATATCTGAAAGTTGACAGGATTCATAGACATACGTGAACGAAAGAAAACAAACGAAAGAAATTATCTCAAGTTCACCAAAACCAGCTACCATTTACTACGAGGCCAGCACTTGTTACATGTCTGAGGACAAGCAAACATATGAGTCCACCATAGAACAAGATGTTGTTATCAGTTCAACTGGTCGCAATATTTATTGGCCATTGAATCAATTATTGGTGCTGTGCAATGCCTTGTGAAATTAAAGAAAAAGTGTGAATGACGAAAAGATCTATTAACCAATAAGAGTAAGATTCAATACTGAAACAAACGGTTTGGGAGTATCTGGCAAAGGGTACACAAAGGCCCTAGAGTCGCAAGTGTCAGGGTGTTGTCGCCCAGCCTTTCGAGACGGAAATGGATGCATTAACCAACGCACCCTATCTTCCACACTCCTTCCACCAACCTCCAGTACATCTCCCTACCCCCATGCTAAGCTATAAAAATGTTGTTTGTCGATTCAGGCCCCCTTAGAACCTATGCCCATCCAGACTGCATAAGTAATTTGACCAGATTAGTAGTTTCTACTACAGATTAGAGAATTTAAAGAATTTAAGGAAATTCGAGGTTTTTTTTTTTTTTTTTTTTTTAACATATATTTATTCTTTGGCACGTATGTAGAATCGAAAAGGGTGACCGTTACCTAATAAAGTTTATTACTTAACGTGTTAGCGTTACTGAAAAGTCTTACTTTTTTCTGATGATTATCGCTTACAACCAAATCGTTGCTACGGAATTGTCTTAGGAATTTATCATCGTACTAAGATCGTTCGCCAGTCGTTGGAAAGCTTTCGATTTACCTAACCGTATTATTTTAACCACCGCACAACAATCTGAGGTATGAGCGTTTGTAAACATGATTGTAACCACTATTAGACTGGAAAGAAGTGAAGACATTAAATGTCTGAATGCCTTGCAGACTCGTATGCAAGATTTTTTTATCATAAAACATGTTTTTGCCATCATATCCCGGCTAAAAATGAGACAAAATTACCGTTACGAGCCAAAATTGTAGAAACGTGACTAAATTATATTATTTACGAGACAATTATTATTATCGTCAAGAAATTACAGCCACTTTTACATATTGTTCAACACTGGAAGCTGAAATTTGGGACGGATGCTCAAGGGAGAATGCTGAAGACGACCAATTAGCTGAGTTTTATGTTGTTTTATTTATTTATTTTTATTTTTATTTATTTTATTTTTTTTATTTTTTTATCACCAACAGTCGATGGATGTGTTGGTAAAATTGTGTAGCAATGTGAAATTATTTGTCAGTAAAGTTTTATGTCCACTTTATATGTCTATGAGCAAATAACGTGACACTCAGTTTTCTTGAGACTGTATGTTTAATGTAACTCAAATCTTTATTTTACCAGTATTGTACTGGGGAATGCTAGGATTAGATGGCCGGTTCCATCGTAGTACGGTACTTTCATTCATAAATAGCCGCCAGCCGCCAGCAACTCTAAGCGTCGGAAACTCGAGTGATGAGGTAGCAACAGTTAGGTGAGTTGCTGGGAAGTGTTCGCTGTATGATAATCCTCTCTTTCCACCCAAGTTAGAATGACCTGAACTCCCGCTCGGTGGAGTGTGTTGTGCCAACACTTTAAATAACGAAATTGAGAGGGAGATGAGGGGGAAAAAAGTAGCAGTTTTATACGAACACGCCGCCACTCTCTACCTGCAACTTCGTGCTGTTGAAAGTACTTTTTCGGTCTAACAGGGAGAGATGTGAGCGATGAGCCCCCCGGCGCGGAAATATTCACGAACCCGGTGACTGTGACAATTACACGGTAGGGGAGTTTCCTCGCGTCGCCCTTTACGAGCAGTGTGAGCGGAATCCGTATCGGGGATCAACCGCAGCCCCTTGTAATACCCAACCGTCTTCCTCACTCGATTGCTATCGTGTTGAGCATGCTACGAAATCCTTAGTAAAATAGATTTCCACGACTCCAACGTGAGTGAATTAGTTATTCATTTACGTTATTTTACCTTGTAGAAATATATTGCATTTTATTTTGCTTCCTTACCACTGAAGGTACATAGGAAAGCTTTGTGTTCGTGCAAGAAGTCGACGAAATGTTTGTCCTTTAACATCAAAATTCAAACTTGCTTTTTGCGTTTCAGAGCTTGCTGATCCATTTTGGATCAGTGTCTGTCTGTTTACCTGATGTCTATCTGTCTTTGGTCCTTGTCACGCCCAAAACTACACCAATCTTTCGCCCGATTTTGATGAAATGTTCAGGGATCGAGTGAGTTAGCTTGCAGAGGGTCCCCTATAAATTTCATTGCCGAAGGAGTGATAGCAGTCTGTGCGCATGCGCATACATTAATTTTCAATAAGTTCAATTTCTCAACATTTTTTGGTTCGATCTCGTTTTAACTCGTGGGGTATTTGGTTAAATGTTCCAGAAAAATAAAAAGTTAGTCATATGTTAATTGGTGAAGCATTAACAATTGCGCATGCGCAATACTAAAATTGATAGACATTGGCAATCCTCGGAGTCTAGTGGACCTTTTTTGGTGGAATTTTCACGGAGTTTGCGGATTAGCTCCCTGACAGTCTCCTATAACTTTCATTAACATCGGATTAATAGTAGTCTGTGCGCATACGCAAACGTGAATTTTCATTAACGCCGATTTTTCATCATCTACTGCTCCGCTTTTGTTCAAACCGGGAGCGTTGTTGGGTATATGTTCCAGAAAAAATGCCTATGAATTATATCGCGGTTGGTAATGTAGGAACTATTGCGCTAAAATTTATTGACTCAGACAATGCTCCGAGACTGATGGACCGTTTTTTTTTTTTAAAGGAATTTTTCACATATTGTGGGAGTTAGCCCCTAGACCTAGACGATCCCCTTTAAATTTCATTGCCGAAGGATTAATAGTAGTCTATGCGCATGCGCATACATGAATTTCCAATAAGATCAATTTCTAATGATTTGTCAGTACACATGTATTAAAAACTGTTCCATTTACATTCAATCAATTCGACTCGAACTTTTTTCTTAAGCTATTGCGTTAAACTAATTTCAAATGATGCAACAATATGTGAGCATTTTTAAATAGAAGCGTTGAGGAGGCTTTGGTGCCAACATTGATTCGGTGTTATGTTGTTACCTAAGCTGGCCGCAAGGTGCTGTAAGGTTTTATTTTACTTCAGTGGACTATTTAGGGCTTTTAATTGATAGCGCGGTATCTTGTAGCCCTCATTACTGTGTGCAGAACTGAATAAGATTCTGTAAAGGCGTGCTGCAAAGGCTGTGTGATTCAGAGTGCTCAGGGCTCTAAATTTTTCTTGTTTTAAGAGTAGGATCGCTAATGGAATAGTTGCCGGGGGGATGTGCAGGTGTCCGTTCCCAGATCATCCAGCAGAAGAGAGCAATGCGAATTCTCTTCAATCTGGTCAGCAGAACTTCTTGCAAAACCCTTCTTTACAGAAGCAAGTATCCTGAAATTACGTAAGTTGTTCGTTCTGGAGATACTGTACCACACAAGGAAGACTGAATACCAACTAAGTGGGAACAGTGATCTCCACTCATACACAACAAAATATAGAGATATTATTTTGATACCACAATGCAGGCTAGCCAAAACTCAGTGTGCTGATCTCACTTACTTGCACGCAGAAATATACAGCAGAGATAGCAGCTCATATTTTGTAGTCTTAAATCATCCGACGTAGGTGTATTATTTATTAGGTGTGAGCCTATTTAGAAAACCTTCTTGCATTTCCGGATTCAGCGATCTCGTAAACCTTAAAATTCACTGCAGCTTTTCTAGTAGGCACCTTGACCTTCGCTTTTTTCTGTTAAGCTCTATAATGAATGCCCTTTGCATAAAGGGATGTATTTAAATCCTTCCAGCTATGAGGAGACTTGCGAGTGAGTTGAACTGATACGCTGGTAGAGCATATCTTGTAGTGACTGTGACGATGAGACTCTACAGTGATTATCATGAAAGTGAAGGCTGACTGGAGAGGATTTTAAACTTGGTCATAAGCAAAGACTACCTCTAATCTGGTAATGATGAAATTATACGATAAAATGTACAGCTCAGCCTATGCAATACATGATATATTCATCAAAATCAGGTGAAACCTGAAGATGTTATGCTTGTTATACGACGTTTACATTAGTGCTTGCTCTAATACTACTATATTGATCCAGCAGTCATGAAGATCACTGAACAAAAATTTTATCAAAAGTGGACTATAATCTAGTAAATATAAATTTAGCTTTGTACGGTACGAGGATTAGTGGGCACATATTATATAGTCATAGGGAAACATCTACAGACTGATAAAAACGAACCCAAAGTAAACGTTTAACAACGTGAAATGATCGTCATCAGATGACGTGAGCGAGATCTTAAGTATAAAAAGTGACACAAAAAACTGGGTTAAGAAAATCGGTCAGATATTGTTGTTTCTCATCAGGCCAAAGTTCGATAGATTACCAGAGCCCTGAAATCTGGCACACAGCCACTTGAGGACATGTGGAAGTGATTGCAAGGAAGTCAGATCAGCTGCGTTAGCGAAAACGCTAACTTCTCTCCTGTTCATCCTAGAGGTGTTTTTCGGGAAACAGTCTCTTGAGGACTGTTGGAAGTGATTTCGAGGAATTTAGGTCTGTGGGTGAGCGATAAAGGTAACTTTTCTCCAGTGCTAAAATTTGGTACACGGAAGTGATCAGTACAGGATCTCTTTGAAGATTCCCCCGAAGGTCTTCAGATTAAAGTACAAATCACGACTAGGTTAATGTTAAAGCATAGATCTATTTACTTGGAATACTAGTGGTTTATGCAAGACCCTTGAACGGTATTTATACAAGTTCTCTTCGATCCAGGGGTTTCATGCTAAACTGCGGGGCACCGAATCGGCAAGGTTCTGAAAGTCTTGACGTCAGTAATCCTTCTAAAGAGGCCAAGCTAAATGAAAGCGTTGATCAACCTGCGGAGAATGAAAAACCAGGTTGGTGGATGCAGGTCAATTTAAACCTCACTAAAAATTAACCACCCTTCATTACCCCTGGGGAGAGGTGGAGAAAATCGTGGGAGGGAGAAAGAGGCAGGAAAAAGGTTTAAAGACTTTCAAATCATTTATATCCCTCCAGTCTTCAGTTAATGGGATTAATGAGGGTGCTGGAGTACAATTAGCGTCAACAGTTCTGGTAAGTCCCAAGCTTTGGAAAATTCATGCAAAAGTTTCGCCGAGTAGCTTCATAAGGCGGCGGCTGGGTAAGTTGTTGGATGTAATGAGGCGGGATTTTTGGGCAAAGTTTCTATACCACTCTCTTCAATATACGAACAGCTTGGAGGTAGAGTTATTATATAGAGAGTGAGATTTTATTCGTGTGAGTTAGAACCTTGATTTTTAGGTACGTTTTTAATGGTGCGTTGTTTTTACCTGTCAAAAACTACGTCACTACCAAATGCTTCAGGACTATGTATCCCTCAGTCGATCGCGCATTCCTAAAACAAATTTATTCAAGTATACACTCTCATAATATACCTCAGCAGAATCAAGAAATGATTTTCCGATTTAGCCGAATGAAAAAATTAGCGCACTGCACGAATTGTTTTATACAAGAGCTTACACAAATATTAATTCATAAGCATACGTTACGTGTTCCACCTTCTTTAAGTAAAGAGTTGCTACTAGTATGAAAATTGTGATGGGAAAGCATATCTATGGTACATCTAGAGCCTTATTATATGAGATATACTTACATCGTTGAACTCTTCTATAACTGTGTGTTCATTCTCGATTAAGACAGACCTAGGTAATTATTTTTCCCAAGAGTCCCTATGGGAACTAAACGTTCATTGGACTGAAGGGCTGCAACGATTTATTGATTGGATTTATTATCCCGGCAGCTTAAATCTTCCAACTTTTCGTTAGCCAGTTTGCCAAAACCCCGTCAAACTCCGTTATCCCAAACTGTGTTTGAACGACTTTTGGGTTGGTGAAAGACGCCAAAATGTAATCCTGTAGATTATTTTCAATGAAGTTTGACTAATCTCGGTTAAATAACTTTCTGGTGAAAGCGGACCTAAAACACTGAACTACATAGTTCTGTTTTAACAAAAATAGCCTTCTTCCTTCAGACCATTTTGCCAACCGTTGTCGTATTAATATATAAAAAGGAGACTTTTAGCGAATTTTTGAAAAAAATTAAGCTATTGCTCTCGCCTCAAAATTTGTATAATGTGATTTTTTGAAAAACTTTTATGCAGAAATCCGTTTCAGGCTGTTCTGAATCATATTCTGAAGTTTAACGCATTTTTGTTATGTATGTATGTATGTATGTATGTATGTATGTATGTATGTATGTATCTATACTATTTATAAGAATGAAACTCCGTTTGTCTGTTTGTCTGTTTGTCGTGTCTATGCACGGCCAAACGGCTGAGTGGGGGGAGTCTACGAGTGGGGGGATCTTCTTGGGATTTTCCGATAGGGTGTATAAGCGAATTTAAAATTGTCTAATCCCAGCCGAACCATGGGCCATAGGGCGGGAGGGGGGTCGAAGTAAGAATTAATGTGCGCTTTTTGGACTTCCCCGCTTCCTCTACCCCTCTAAACGGCCGTCGAAAATTCCGGAAAAATACCGGTTTCGTAGGTTTTCCTACGAGGAAGACGACGGCGCGATCGGATCGCGAAAAAAGTATCGGGAAATGCGTCAAAAAAATGCGAGAGTACGGACCGTGTTTTCTCGAAAAGTCCGACGAAAAACTACGTTTTTTCCCATTAAAATATACCCTGTAAAGGTACGTTTTTCGGAACGGTTTTCGCGGGCGAAATACAGCTTTGATCCCGCCGAATCTGTATCCGAAATCGGATATCGAAAAAAGTGACGTGAAGTCGGTCAAAATGCGAGCGGAAGCGAGGGAAGCGTTTAACATGAGAAATTAATATGTGCCGTGGACGCGAGAAGGCTCTACGAAGACGTCAAGGGGTTCGATGAGGCGGGGCTTGCACCTGACGGGAACGGGTTGCGAGCAGGTACACATAGGTTGCGAGCTAGGCCTACGCACTTACGTCTTGAAGGGTATACAGGTATACCTTGCGAGCGAAGCGAGAGCCATGTCAACAGAATAAATTCGGATTTTTTCCTACAAATATGCAGCAATACCTTGCGAGCGAAGCGAGCAACATTCCCTAATAAACTTTTCGTGGTTCCACGTAGTTTTATAAGATTTAATTTGTTTGTAAGAATTTCCAACAGATATAAACGTCTGCCAAGTAGGGTGGGCAGTATAACTTCCTCAAGCGAGCGAAGCGAGCAGCATCCCTTACAGAAGTTAAACCTACCCTTAGGGATCTATCGTTTGCGAGCGAAGCGAGCAGCATCCCCTACAGAAGTTAAACCTACCCTTAGAGATCTACCGTTTGCGAGCGAACCGAGAGCCATTTCAACAGAATAAATACGGACTGTATCCTACACATATACAGCAATACCTTGCGAGCGAAGCGAGCAACATCCCTGAATAAACTTTTCGTGGTTCCACGTAGTTTTATAAGATTTAATTTGTTTGTAATAATTCCCAACTGAAAAAAACGTCTGCCAAGTTGGGTGGGCAGTATAACTTCCTCAAGCGAGCGAAGCGAGCAGCATCCCCTACAGAAGTTAAACCTACCCTTAGAGATCTACCGTTTGCGAGCGAAGCGAGCAGCATCCCCTACAGAAGTTAAACCTACCCTTAGAGATCTACCGTTTGCGAGCGAACCGAGCAACATCCCCTAAATGCCATACTTTGCGAGCGAAGCGAGCAACATTTTCTACATGCCAGACTTTGCGAGCAAAGCGAGCAACATATCCTACATGCCAGACTTTGCGAGCGAAGCGAGCAATATTCCCTACATGCCACACGTTGCGAGCGAAGCGAGCAACTTAATGGGGGGTCCGGGGGGCTTGCCCCCCGGCTGGACGTGGAGGCGAGCGTAGCGAGCCGGAGCGGCTAGTGTATATATGTATGTATGTGTCATTCCAGACGATAACTGTCCGTAGAATTGTGCTAGAAACTTCAAACAAATTTTAAAATGTTAAGAACACAAAACGAAAGTTTAAGTTCGTTGGCCAGCATGATCGGATTATATCTTCGGGTTGAAATTTTCAAAAATGAAGTCAAAAATTTCAAAATAGCCTGTTTTTTTGCGATTTGTTGTGCGAAATATTTTTTTCAGCATACTAACACGTGGTATATTCGGAATCAGCGTAAAATTTCCTATAAGAATATGTATCAAGTTTTCAAAAATTTCAAAGTTGAAAAATCAGTCAAAAATCGAAATAATCGAAGATTTCTTCAAAAATTCGCTCATGGGGTCATGTTGCATGACTGGACTTTTTATAGTTGAACGTTTAACGTCCAGTTTATGAAAGTTTGGGATAATGTTGAGAATCCCGAATTACATAAACCATGAAGGTTATTTTAATAATACAAGTGAATGATGATGTTTAACATGTGTAGATTGTATGTGAGAATGATAAATGTTGTTTCCTCGTCCAAGCTTTGCTAACGAAGTGCTTCGGTCATGAGTGGAGGCTCTCAGCGAATTAATATCAGAGGGGAATTAAACTGAGTGAATCTGTAGCGCTCAACCGAATTGAGATTGGGGTTTCCTTCAATATCCTGACTGAGCGAGATTAATCTTAGGAAATGAGCCAATCCGGATGATCAAAGTGGAGGACGTGGAACATCAGTTACAAGGAGTCTAATATCTACTACCGTTTCACCTCTAATCAACTATGGGCCAGGACACTAGTCAATAGCTGTTGGACGATATTGTGTTCCCTGTGGGAGGGTGCAGCTAACTATAACAAGGTTATCAGCCCTTTAATTGGTACCTCTCCTCCGACACTTCAGTGCTTCCTCCCACTACTCCAAACGACACACTACGAATTCCATATTGGAGCTATCAATGAGTCGTATCCAACCGCCACAATTGGCTATCGATCAGAAGTTTGAAGCTCGATCCATCGGATTTATCAAGTTTTAGATAGGTAGCAAATATCCAATGGATTCATAAAAATGCTGCAATTTGTTACACAAATGTTTATTATTCCTGTATTAGGTAGCCCTTCTATGCAGAAATGGTCTACCTATAATTTATTATTAAACCCCGTATATAATATATATTAAAATACTTAATACTATATATTACTACTATATATTGTATACTATATAATACTATACATTATACAATATATTATCAACACTTATTGGTGTTCTTCCCCTATCAAAATGGTTCACAAATTTTTAGTCCCTGGACTTCATAATTGTAAGCTTTTTATTAAATGTCAAAAATTGAAAAAAATTTTCGAAAAAAAAGGAAAGAAATAATATTTAGAGACCTCTCATCTGATCAGTGAGCCTCCGTATCTCGTTATTGTTTTGGAGGTGTCCCAAAGGTGCTCCATTGCAAATTTCAGTTCCATAGATTGATTAAGAAAACGCTTAGCTTCACAGTCCCCTTCGCATAACGCAACTTTGTAAAGAATTTGCGTAATGCAAATGCAGTCAGTTTGGGTATCGAAAAGGTAGGAGCACTGATGATGCAATTTGTTTTATGACGAAGACTATATTGCGTGCATTAGATGCGGGAGAGAAGGTAATGTGTATATATCAGGATTTAGCCAAGGCCTTCGATACTGTTGCACATTCAAAACTAATCTCCGCAGTAGAACAAACTAGTGTCAACCGAGGTTTTATCAAGTGGACTGCATGTTATCTGGAGGATAGATCGCATTTTACTAAAGTTGATGATGTTATTAGTGACCATGAATTTCGCAACTGTGTGGAATCCCTCAACGAACTGTCCTCGGGCCGATTTACTTTAAACTGAAAAACACAAATAATAATGAGGCAATCTGAGACCCATTAGATAATATTAAAACTTTAAGATGGTAACTAAATAATTCCTATGTATTCTGATTTACCCGACGTATACCTATTCATTCTAATTTACCTATATTTACTTACAAGATGATTATTGAATAAGGTATTGAATGAGTGTGCTGATTATGTATTACTCCTCCCCACAGCACAAGTCTACGACTTATAGTGGGGAATAGCATTTCCTGATTTGTGTAACTTTTTTTTTTGTATTGCAATACCTATCTAAATAAATGCGTTTTTTTTAACAAACAAACAAACAAACAAAATTTCGTGGTGGTCGGTGAACGGCAGTTAGGAGCGCTAAGGAGTTTTGTTCCTTTGAAACATGGTTATTGACATGTCTTTCACTTTAGTTCCCTTGCGTCACCCTTTCCGCTCTGCAATTCGTTCTCCACACTAAAATCCTCATCAATACTTTTCAGAAATAATGAGAATGGTGATAAATAAATTATATTTAGAAAAATATTATTTGCTGCATGTGATAATCACTATCAGTCATTCACAGACGTCCTTGACAATCTAATTAGAGATCAAATCTAATAAACGTTTGAAGCTCGTAAATATTAATATTGTTTATCTCACGTCTTACGATGGATATTTGCTGTGCTTTTGCGTGCACGACCTAATAAAACTGAGGAAGCAATGGATTACGGCGTTTTGTCGTGAAAAAAAAAAAAAAAACGTGTAAAATTCGAGTATGATGGAGCCAAATTTTAGTAGTTCCATTAAATTCATATGTACGTATGTGCTTGGTTGTGTTATTTATAATATTTGTGATAAATTTTCAACCCTGATATTGGGCACCTATTGGTGTAATATATATGTACATTTTACAACAAATTGTCTCGGTTTATATTGTGAAAATTTCTTCAATATAAAATCTTAGTTCTTTCTTAAATGGCTGATTCTTTTGTTTCAGGTAAGTTCTTGAGGTGGTGTCTGAAACAAATTAACCAATTATTAGCTGTGAGTATCTACATTTTATCAATAGTTAAGAGTGCCATTAACAATTTTTGGATGTTTTAAGCACTTCTTTTTTACAGGAGATCAATATAAAATATGTGTCTCAACTTGCTAACTAAAAACAATATAAAGGGATACCGATGAAAAAAATTTGGTATATTGTCAGAATTTTACTAATATGGAGGTTAGAAACACCTTATTAGAATTGCTTGGGAACGGGCCCTAAAAACGGGCGAATCGTATGGGAGGAACAGGTGCTAAGGCAATAAAAGTAACATGTAAACAGAGAGAAACGGGGTAACAGTCAGAAACCACAATGTCAATAAAACCTAATTTTAGTGAGCATTTAGTGAGCCACCATGGGTGCCTTCGCAGCGTAGCCAACGGTAATCAAAATGTGAATAGTAGGTATACGTAATTTGTTAATTGTGTAGCATTTTCAGACCAAATACAACCTTTTCCAGACCAAATTAAACTCTTTCCAAACCAAACTAAACTTTTTCCAAACCAGATTAAACCTTTTCCAAGCCTAGTTTGGGTTGAAAAAAGTTTAATTTGGTTTGGAATAAGTTTAATCTGGTCTGGAAATGCTATAAATGCCAATATTTACTTGTCTGAACCAATAAAAAATGCGAAAAAGTCGAATCCAAAGTTTTTTGCCATCTAATTTTGACCCTGAATGCCTCATTTGTTCCTGAGAGAAGAGTAGAGGCGCTAAAGCCTTGGATTCTGAATTCTGAACCATTGATTCTCAAGATATAGGAATCATACCTGGTCCAATGGAATTCGGACTTTGCGGAACTGAGTTTGTTACAGTTCATGTCTCCTATAGATGGACTAAGTGACGCGTAGGTAGGTAGGTGATTTGTTTACCAAATAGCATTAATTATCAGTTGATGGGTGTGACGAAGTCAGTATCGATATACCTACTTAGATCAGAAGGACCTAAGGTGGAGATGTTTTATTTAATTTCATCAATTTTTGCTGGGTACGTGCCATCATCTATGAAGGCATATCAATATAATACCTACATACCACAAAATAATTAAGGGATCGCTTTTCCTTTAGAAGCAAAACACCCCAGATAAATCTGAAAAAGTTCACATTATATCTGTTGTTTAGATACTTGGTAGAGTTGATAAATTTAGGGTGTAGACGGTCCCCTATCAGTTTCATTGTTCCTGACTCAATACTTCACTGTGCGCATGCGCAAACGTAAATTCTATCAAGCATTATTTTTTTGCTCGATTATCGTCCGATCTCGCTCAAATTTGGATGATGGTTGGGGATGACGATTTAATCATCCCATATCAATTTCAATTTCTTTATATATAATTCCGAACGGTCTTTGAAATTGTGAAGAACTTCGCTGTCCGATTTCAGTGTTAGACGGCTCATTCGAATCAGCACGGCCCCAAGTTTGTCGCAAAAGTGTCGCCGTTCGTCTCTAAACCCGCCTTGATCGTGTTCCAGGCCTTTGAAATTGTGAAGAACTTCGCGGACCGATTTCAGTGTTAGACGGCCCCAAGTGTCGCCGTTCGTCTCTGTGCTTATCTTGATCGTGTTCTAGATCCAAGCCCTGACAGGCCTCTAGTTATTGTATAATTAATAGCGAATGCACATGCGCCGATGTGGAATCCTTGTAACGACCTCAATTTCCAAAGTTTTCATCAGATTTTGATAAAATTGTCAGTCAATGCGTCGGTTCAACTAAAGCTAGACTTGAACATATATTTTTAACTAATAATTATCCCATTGATGAAATCAATTGACAATTTAAAAAACAGAAAAATATAACCTACCGTATAAATAAGAATGACCACAATTTAAAGTTATAAACAAATAAACCAGGTAAAATACGCAAAAAAGTATTCTTTAACTTAGAACTTAACCAAACTTATAACTGTAAAACCACCGACTTTATCATGCCCCCGGAGAGTCTTATGTCCCACTATTTTAATAATAATCCCAATACAACCACATGTAAGCAATATGTAAACCAACATATATATGTTCAAAATACTTACAACTACCAGAATAAAAATCTTGAAAATAACAATGAACAAAATAAATACATATCATCTACCGTTACATAATAAATGGGAAACTACACTTAAGAATATTTTTAAGAAACATAATAAGGTTAAAATTGCCAGGAATTATGAGCACAAACTCTTCAAATTCCTACCCAATATTAAAGATAAAGAGCCATTGTTCAATAACTGAAATAATGTATATTCACTCCCATGTCAAGACTGTAAACTAGTTTATATTGGTGAATCTAAACCAAATATAAGAAACCGTATGGTTAGCCACGATTTTTAAATAAATAATTAGAAACTGCTGACTGCTATTGTAATGATAATGAACATTAAGCTAATTTTAATAATACTCGTATTAAAACATTAGGACATGAATCGTCACTAATTAAACGTAAGATAATCGAAAATATACATTTATAAAAAAATATAGATAATGTATGAATAAGCAGAGATATATTAAGCACCTAGGAGAGCAGTTTGTTCCCTTCTTTAAGAAGGTTGATAGGGAACCTTCTAGGGTCATTCTCATTTCATTTGCCGCTTTGGGTCGTTTGAGAACCTCAGTGATGTGAAATATGAAAGTGCTCGAAAATGAGGTTAGATCGGCAAATACTACTCATTGTACATTGCAGATTTGTGTTCCATAGATGAACAGTGAGTTTTTCATTGATGTATTTTATTTTATTTTATTTTTTTATTTTTTTTTTTTTTTGTATTAAAAAACATGATATCCAACTCATGAGTGTTACCGGATTTCAAAAATTGATTTCTGTAAAATGGATGACTTAGGCAAAATTGTTGTCGTTGCTCAAGTAAGTACAAAAGAATCTCGTTCAATCGTAATATTCAGATTTTACGGAATTCATGTTGACGGCAGAGTAATTGAGCTTAAATCTCAGGAGTGTTACCCTATTATTGTACCGTAATATCAGGAGTGTTACCCATCCTTGGTCACACTCCTGAGAGGTAACACTCATGAGAATTTCCAGAAAAATGGCGTCACACAGGATGATGAAGTGACAAAACTCGGGGATGGCTACTGTTTGAAACCTGTCACCAAGCAGTATGGTTGTTGATATCGGATTATTTTTTTTAAGCACTAACAACACTCGCAATTAGTGTAACACTCATGATTGAAAATAAAAATACTCAACATGTTTTCAGGCTTCTTTCGCTGTAAAAACTGCTGCAACTCCAAGCACTCCACTACAGTCTCACATCTTCAACTGGACAATATAACCTTCACATCTGACTGTTTCCCGCCATTTTCCATCGGCTTTCTTGATAGCAAAAATGATAACACTCCTGAGGTCCCATTGAGAAGAGATATGGGGGACTGACTGAAAAACTAGTTTTTAACGGGTTGGAAAAAATCTTAAAAATGTAAATCCTTACTCTAAATAAAGAGGAACCAACTTACTGCAGCTAGGAACCCTGGCCAGTTCTAGATTGTCATTGTTTCGTAACTACCTAACTTCTACTTAGGTGTTAGGTAGGAGGGGACAGTAACACTCATGAGTTTCCAGGATTTCAGGTTTCATTCGTCTTCACTGAGTATTGATTAAAGGGGATTTTGGGCAGTCAAATTATTCCTTCGTTGATCTCCCAACTTATACTACCCTTTTTTCCCCAAAATCGCTAGTTTTGGTCAAGAATTGTGAGAATTCGTCGTCGGGGACATGAAAGCGACAAATGAAATGAGAATGACCTTCTACCTATTTGAATGCCCTAGATCACCCTATAAAAAAAATATGGAATTTTTCAAGATCATTTAAAACTTTTCAATGACCTACACATTCATGATACGTAAACGAGGAAGCTATGTGCCACACCCAACTTGTTATTCGTTAACTCCATTACAATCAATGCTTGCATCGGCTGGAATTTTCCCCGCATCAAATTCTCTCGCAAAAAATTTATTCACCTCAGCCAGCCGTTCCTTTGTACTGTCAGCGAAAATATTGTGATGACCGTCGGGTTTATATTTCTATCAACACCGGTAGTCACGTAGAAAAAGGAAATCCGGGCGTGGAAAAAAAGATATTCAAAAGAGCATCAGAGACCCTTTGTTGTTCTCGCTATCACCCTATTCGTCTACTTCCACTCTCATTTCCCTATACATGGCTGTTAGTTGTACGACATCCGACCAGCTCCGAGTGAATGTAACCCTTTGAAAAGTATTGAACCAACTATTTGCCCCGACTGGAATTCGTTTCTGCCCTCAACTGGTTTTTCATTTACCACAACAGAGATCTTTCATTTTATTTTTTTCTAATCTACCTATCCCTCTTTTTTTCCATCAGAAAAACGTAGAAGAGTTTTACGATTAACATAGACGAAATTACCTTGATTTGGATAACATAATGTAGTATGTAGTTAATCACGTATTACCTCTTGTTACTAGCAGGTATTGTAAAACTCTAGTGTTTATTACATTTCATTAATTTTGTTTCAGTAGGTGTCTTCTTTTTTTTATTTGTAATTAGATTCCAAACTAGAGGCCTGTTAGGGCTTGGAAAGCCCTAATCTAGTACCTAACCGTATAACAGTAGTACTTAACAGGAACCCAGCACATTATAGTAACGATATAAGTCCTAGCTATTTGTGGCGTTATGTGACCTGGTGAAAAGCTAAGGCGATGTCAATAAATGATTAAAAAAGAGGAAATAACGATCAAAATGTAAGTAATGTAATAAAATAAATACCACCAGTTGAGGTGGTCCTCGCCACTCAGCTGATCAGAAAAGACCCCATCACTTCACTCGTCTTTTGATGTCCCAGAGAGTCTCCCTATCAAATTTCAACTTCCTACAGTGAACGGAAAGAATTTAGCTAACTCAGCTGATCAGAAAAGACCCCATCATTACGTTTCTTACCTACCGAAACTTTTGCAACAAACTTGGGGCCGTGCTGATTCGGAATTATATATAAAGACCGTTCGGAATTATATATTTATAAAGTCTCAGAAATAACTCTCCTAGATGTTAGTAACACGTTCCTTACAGAGACGAACGGCGACACTTGGTCCGGTCCGCGAATTTCTTCACAATTTCAAAGATCGTTCAGAAATAACTCTCCTAGATGTTAGTAACTACACTACGTTTCTTAGGTACTTACCGAGGCAACTGTTGTTACTGCCACAGCCTAATAAACAGAGAGTCTCCCTATCAAATTTCAACTTCCTACAGTGAACAGGAAAGGATTTAGCTCACTCAGCTGATCAGAAAAGACCCCATCACTTCACTCGTCTCTTAATGTCCCAGAGAGTCTCCCTATCAAATTTCAACTTCCTTGGTTGGATGGGAGAGAATTTGGCTCACTCAGTTTATAAGCAAGGAGCCTATCACTTCACTCGTCTCTTAATGTTCCAGAGAGTTATCAAATTTCAACTTCCTACAGTGAACAGGAAAGAATTTAGCTCACTCAGCTGATCAGAAAAGACCCCATCTAAATAAAGACCGCTAAGTTCTTCAGTTTCAATTTCTTCGTTCTGAAATAACTCTCCTAGATGTTAGTAACTACGCTACGTTTCTTACTTACCGTGAATTGATGGCAACTGTTGTTACCGCCACAGCCTAATAAACAACTCTCGTTGATAAGGACCGCCTAGAACACGATCAAGGCGGGTATAGAGACGAACGGCGACACTTTTGCAACAAACTTGGGGCCGTGCTGATTCGAATGAGCAGTCTAACAATCAAATCGGACCGCGAAGTTCTTCACAATTTCAAAGACCGTTCGGAATTATATATAAAGATATGTACCACTTAGTTTGTTTATTAATGGGGTGTCTATAGATAAATGATCGGCGTGAAGGGATATCTACTTCAGAAAGATTTATCAATCCTCTATTAGGTAGATGTACCGAAACAGAAGTAATTGGACCTTTATGCAATAATTAACAGTTTTTTTTTTTTTTTTTTTTTTTTTTTTCAACTCACCACGTGAAAATAAAGGCCCCCCTTTTTGTTGCAGAATATTAAAAATGAAATAAATTCATCATCAGTACTATCCAAACCACATCGTTAGAATTTTTTTATTCATTGAATTACACCGAGCAAAGAATATTATCCACATCGTTTGTTTTGTACTGAATAAATGAGAGATTTAATTAAACTTTGATGCGGCAGAATCGTGCTAACCATTACGGCAAAAACTCTTTTGGAGACACGAGGGAAAATATGTACGAAGAGAGATTGTAGGTTTTGAAGCTTCTAAAGAGAATCTTCCCTTCTCGAGTTTTCCCCGGTTTTTTGAAATTACGGCCGAAAGAACGGTTGAACAAATTCTGAGGAAAAAGTTTCAAAGAGTTGAGTTTTTTGTTTTTACTTTCTCAAAGTCTTACAGCAAATGGGAAAGTTAAGAGTTGGCCTAGACAAATTTCTAGAACTTTACTTGAACGGTGCATTATGAATTTAAGTTCCGGATCACCAAAGTTGTGAGCTTAGGCTGAGTGTTTGCACTAACTATCTCGCCACTATGAATCCTACTGGAAACTTGTACTTTCAAGAGAGTTGGGTATTTAGAAGTAGAAACTTATCAAGGATCAGCCTCAGTTACTCTGCACTCTTTGATGTCAATTAATGAACGGAAACCGCGAATCGACATGGCATTCCAGCCTGTACCTGACAACTTTTACATTTTCATACCACCACATCATCAGCTATAGTATTTCATTATATACGTAAACTTAGTTAGTCATGTAGCTGGTAAGTTTATTGTTTTTATTATTACTTTTAATATATAATTGTATCCTTAATCTCATGCTTTGATTAATTTATTTCTGATCTTATGGGATATATTTCGAGTACCTAATATGTATACTGCTTGACTTTCCTTTAATAACTTGCTTTGATTTCGAGTGTATCACGAAAATACATGTTGGTATTATATTTGCTTGATTTTCTTTTGTTCTTGTTTTTCTCTTTCTCCTTTTAGCGAATTTTGGTAGAAAACGATGATATTACAATGGCTCGGAAAATTTTAAAATCAAAAGTTTTGAAAAACCTCTTCATTGAAATCCGGTTTGAGACATTCTGAAACAAATCCTAGAATTGAACAATTTTTCTAATGCATGTGTGTGTGTGTGTGTGTGTGTGTGTGTGTGTGTGTGTGTGTGTGTGTGTGTGTGTGTGTGTGTGTGTGTGTGTGTGTGTGTGTGTATGTGTGTGTGTTTGTGTGTGTGTGTGTGTGTGTTTGTGTGTCAACCCCACATGTTTCAAAACATGTGCTCAAAAAATCACTGAAATAGCTAAAAACTACTAAAAATCCTTAAAATTATATTGTTTTGCAGAATATTTTTCAAATAAAGTTTATTAACTATAAAATAAAACATTCAAAAATGCATGTACAAAATGATGCTGAAAAATGTAGGTACTTAAATTTCATTAAAATTGGCTAAAAAATTGATAAAAACTGCAAAACAAGCTAAAAATCCAAAACCTGTAGGTATTTGATTAGCAGGTTATTATTTAGAATGCATTTTTTGCCATAAAATTAATAGTTAACCATTTCCTTGCACTCAAAAAGCTCTACTTTGAAAACAATTCAACATTATGAAATACGACAATAAATTAACGCAAATTCGCTCATACGACAATGCTGCAGGACTGGAACTTTAATTATAAGATTACTCGGATTGTATGCCTTGCAATGACGATACTGGGTATGCTCGCCTCGAACCTCTGTCGCACTGTAGAAGGGTAGTGCTCAAAGACTGTATTTCCAGGCGATAACTCCCTTCAGAAACGAGGTAAAAAAATTCGTTCCAACGCAGAAAAATACGTTTTGGCAAAAGACAGGTCAGGTTCGTTACCCAGCCCGATCGCTCCAGAATTGCAGGTTCAAATTTGCAATGTAATGGTCAAAAAAAAAAAAAAAAAAAAAGCTTTAAAAATCGGTTTTCGACAAAGGGCGTGTGGGGTGTCAATAATGTTTTGTCTGCTTTTATCCTCAATATTTTATATTTGAGCTTCGCCCATATGTGGCACCCGGCTTAATGTGAACCTTCGCACCAAATTCTACCCAATGTTTCATTAACAGAGTCAAGCCAGGGATGTGGAAAGGTTTTGGGGACAGAAAAAAAGGGCAGAGAGGCGCGCATGCATCGCATCAGAGGACGGCATAGTGGGGGGGAAGGCCAAAATAAAGGAGAGCGTAGTAAAAAATAAATGCCGGAGAAGAGCAACGCGGGGCCGCGAAAGGGTTTTTTTTACCTCATTGTAGGGGTGACTTTGTGGTTTGAATAAACCCCGTGACAAGATAGGAGTTATGGCGGGTTTGAGGGGCGCGTTCCCGGGGGGGTGGCCTTCACCGCTGGGGTTTTTCCGCGGGGACCACCGGGGCCTTGCGATGAAATATTCCCCGGGTCAGGGAAAGAAAAAGAATGGAAAAAGAGAAATAGAAGACGGCGGGACCGGAGAGGATCGAAAAGAATGCATGCAAATGCAGAACCTTGTGCGTAGCGTTATCTGGTATGTCGTTTTCTGCGTCGAATCTGACTCCGGAACATCACTTGGTTCTACTCATATTTTAGTAATATTTTGATTTTCATACTAAAAATGCTTTTTATAGCTTTTTCCAATCTAATTCAACATTTTCCCAATCAATTTCAACATTTTACCAACCAAATTCAATTTTTTCCAATCAAATTCGACATTTGTGACGGCCCCGACAGTCTAAGGCACCTGTCGGCGACGTCACGAACGCAGTCAGCGCCTTGTAATAAGATTCATTACGTTGCCTGACTTCATATCAGCCGATTAGTTCTATCTCATTCCCATAATAATTAATGATCTTGATATTAATTGATTAATACCTGATTTCATGCCTGATCCTGATTACTACCCAGACTGATCCCATCTAACCTACCCCTTGCGGAGTTTCTTCATTAGTACTGAAGAGTTAATATTAATATAAAACATAACTGCTTTCCAGTCTAATCAAAATCCCATAGAATTCTTCTCGGAGCAAATACATATTTGGTTCCTTGAATAAATCGTACAACCATTGCCTTTAAATCTGTGTACCTATTATTTCCCCCTTGCTCCTTCATATTAGCGTAATATTATAGAGAATCTTGGTGCATTATAGCACGACAAGTGTTTCAAACCATGTCAAACATTTTACCAATCAAATTCAAGGGTGTAATACTGTATGTGTCCCCACTTTCAAACCAATCTAAATCTGTCATAATTCTATTTAAAAAAGTTCCAGTCATGCAGCATGATCGCATGATCAAATTTTCGTAAATTATCAATTTGTATAATGTTAAATTGTTTTGAAATTTGAGCTTTTTGAGTGCAAAGAAAATGTTAACTATTAATTTTATGGCCAAAAACGTATTCTAAATAACAATCTGCCATTCAAAAAGAGATTTTGGATTTTTAGTTTTTTTCTGCAATTGTTATAGATTTTTCATCGTTTTTAATGTGGGTGTGCTGAGTGTGAGGAGAAGGGCGGGTGCCAGTACCAACAAACAGGTACCATAGTACCATGCATGTAGTGATCCTGTGAAGCTGGGCTACATAGGTGAGCATAACTGGTCTCTCTCCCTCCTACTCCTATAATGCTTGGGCTGGGCTCATCCCCAGTGAGAGAGAAATGTAGTAGATACAGAGACCCCTTCTCTGTATCGTGCTAGCGACCATTCTAGCCGTATATGGGTGGTGCTGTTGTGTGCCATCCACAGTAATGGTACCGAGGGCGAGGGGAGCCCCAGTCTAGCATCTACAGTTTGCCCCGCAGTTGAGGTTGGATTCGCGGGGGCATTGGTTTACTACCTCAGCTAGCTTCAATATGCGTGCTGAAGGAGGGGTGCGTGTGGCCCTGCGCACCCTGGCATTGGGAGTTGTGTGGCTGTGCCAAAAACTCGGGCACCAACCTACTTAGTTGGTAGTGTGGCTAGAACACACGCCCTCACCTGTGATTCAATACAGGAACTTGGGCACATCCAAGGACTCTGACTGAGTATACAGTCTCCTCTCAGAAGGACCATCTATTGTGATTTCAATCAAATCACAATAATTCTCTGATACGAACTAAATCACTCGCGACGAAGTTGTGGAAACCCATTATATAACGGAAGTTAGTGAAAAACGTTGTCTATTTCCACGAAAAATAAAGAGTTACACTGTTAAATCGATTTCGACGGTTAGGCCATCATCAGTAACAAACAATAACTAACAAATTGTTAATAAATAAAATAAAGTTATTGTTTGTTACTGATGATGGCCTAACCGTCGAAATCGATTTAACAGTGTAACTCTTTATTTTTCGTGGAAATAGACAACGTTTTTCACTAACTTCCGTTATAATTCTCTGATGATTTTTCTCTTTACCTATGACTATTTGTACGATTATAAAATCTATTATTTTTTCTCTCTCTATAAAGAACTAAGTAGACTCTTTGGTGTTTCTAGCGAGACTAACTTTTATTCCTTCAACAAACAAAAAACACCTGTGTGATTAATAATTACAATTGAGAAATAAATAATAACAAACTGAGGTTATTCGCATTGGTTAATTCGCAACTCTGCGACACTCCCGGAGGCGAAAGCTGAATGGGAACTTCTTTTCCCAATTGATTTCCATTTAAAGTATCAAATTTTCTCTTGATTTTCGACTTTTTTCTGATTTTGTGACTGAATTTCAAACAACGAGCTTGTTTTCTTATATGCTCTGGAAGGGGTGAACTATATTCATGATTGTTGAGAAATTTGGTGTCCGAAGAATCAAATTCTTGCAACTTTTTTGAAATGATTGTAGTTGTGTCCAAGTTTTCGTCAAAATAATCTTCCTCTTCTGATATAATTTCAGTAATTTCAGATGTTTGCCAATAAAGGTTGAATTTCAAAAGCCGATTAGATTCGTTCAAACTCAAGTCTCCTTTTTTTGCCTTTGCCGAACCATCGAAAACTATCCTAACCTTTGTTGTTGATTTTCGTGGTGTGATTACTGCATGGTGTGGCAAGTAGTGACTTGGAGAATGTGCAGATGTATCTGTAACAGGCTCAATTATGTTACTGTTTTGTTGTTCGAGAAATATTTGGTTGTATTTTTGCAGAACTTCCATGTTCTTGATTCTGTGAAATAGTTTTTTTAATCTACCGTAGGCTAATTCATAATTTGTTGCCAAATTCGGTGGGTAGGTTTTCCATGGCAGAGCAACTATGTACCTATTGTTTTCTTGATGAATGTTGAGATAGAAATTGGTCACAGCTATGTCATCTTCAGTTTTAGTAGGGCTCTCTCTGATTCCTATGGTATCTCCCGTTGACTCTGTTCCTGCTGTTGAAGACGTTCGTTGAGCTATAAACTGACGGAGTTCCACAAGCTTCATTTGGGCTTCGAAGTGTACCCGAATTGCATCCCTATCTTCAGTTTCCTCTTGCTGTGCTCGTCGACTACTTCTTGCGCCACTAGTTCCATCTATGGCCTTTTCCAAACTTTCCATGGTGGACTCTAATTTTCCCGCGAGTACGTTGGCTTCTTCTCTGGTGAAATCGGGCTGATCAATCTTTTGGGTTATTGAGCTACTCATGGCCTCCAATTCATTTTTGTACATAGACCGCGCCCATTCTGACCGTAGTCCACTCATCTTCCGACTTACTTGACTGTATCACAACCACGCTCTATCTACCACTTTATTGTGATTTCAATCAAATCACAATAATTCTCTGATGATTTTTCTCTTTACCTATGACTATTTGTACGATTATAAAATCTACTATTTTTTTCTCTCTCTATAAAGAACTAAGTAGACTCTTTGGTGTTTCTAGCGAGACTCACTTTTATTCCTTCAACAAACAAAAAAACACCTGTGTGATTAATAATTACAATTGAGAAATAAATAATAACAAACTGAGGTTCTTCGCATTGGTTAATTCGCAACTCTGCGACACCTTCCCAAGTTGTGCAATCTGGGGGGAGACCACCAGGCTAATTGTCCCAGGATTCCTTAACACGACTTCCATTCCTTGGAAGGAGATATTGGATTCAATATAGTGAAGGCAGCACTTCTAGGGCAGGCCGAGCCCTAAAATAAACGCCAGGTCTTCCAGGTTTGGGGTTGAGTATAGGACCACCAATCCTATCTCGGAAAACCCAGCTAATTTAATTATATTTTTTTAAATTTAAAAACAGAAAGGCTTTTTTGTAAAGTCTTGTTATAATTTGAACTGTTCAAATAAAAATGAAAACATGAAAAATTATTTCTGTTCTAGAACCAAGAATTTCAACCATGTATCATGTTTTCTCCTCGATATTGATTCGAAATTCTATGAACTTGTTTTTTTTCCTGTTTTTTTCGTCAAAAACACGACACATGGTTGAAATTTCAGCATACCCATTTGAATCGACGCTCGGAATCGACGCTCGAAATTTCGTACGTCTCTCCACTATGTATTGCGCGGAAAAAAATTGACGCTCAAAATTGACGCGCAAAAATTGCTAGGACCCCAGGGAGAAATATCTCCCCACTATATGTTTCGTGCGCGGATGAATCGACGCTCGGAATCGACGCTCGAAATTTCTTACGTTGACCAAAGAGTGACACCCTTCTTTGGTCAGAGGAGAAATATCTCCCCACTATATGTTTCGTGCGCGGATGAATCGACGCTCGGGATCGACGCTCGAAATTCCGTACGTCTCTCCATTATGTATTGCGCGGAAAAAAACTGACGCGCAAAATTGACGCGCAAAAATTGCTAGGACCCCAGGGAGAAATATCTCCCCACTATATGTTTCGTGCGCGGATGAATCGACGCTCGGAATCGACGCTCGAAATTTCGTACGTCTCTCCACTATGTATTGCGCGGAAAAAAATTGACGCGCAAAATTGACGCGCAAAAATTGCTAGGACCCCAGGGAGAAATATCTCCCCACTATATGTTTCGTGCGCGGATGAATCGACGCTCGGAATCGACGCTCGAAATTTCGTACGTCTCTCCACTATGTATTGCGCGGAAAAAAATTGACGCGCAAAATTGACGCGCAAAAATTGCTAGGACCCCAGGGCTAAAACATGATACATGTTAAAACGTCAACTGACAGTTTCCCCGACATTAATAGACACTATCGAAATCATCATCGTATACATTATTTTTCGTGGTTTCATGTACTGGTGGTATGCATCACTTTTTCTTCTCCAAGGCGCGACAACTCGCGATCTAGGCCTACTGCAGCAATGTCCGACAGCCCTTTCATTTCCTACTGCCTCCCTCCAGTTGTCAACCCCAAAAGATGTCAGTGGTCAACATGCACCCAATGCAGTTTTTGAGCATCCAATTATTTTCTTTGCGAAGAGTTTAATATCTATGATATCACGAGATAGATCCCCTGGGGCAGTCCAGGCCTCAGATCTAGCTCATCTCACCCACTCCACTTTTCTAAAACAGATGACCTACCAGTCCTTATAAAAAACCCCGGCTTTTTGATCAGTCCGACACTTTCAGGTGAATTCCACAGGATTGTGGAACCAAACACCCAAATCCACCTAAATATCTTCCTATCGAAGTGGCGATCCTCCAATGCCCATAACATCCACTCCCCAGCACTACATGTGAGAACGGGTTTGATTCATGTTGATAAATTGTGATGTGGCCAGCATTGTTGTTCGAGAGGTTTCCCTGCTTTTAAACTGTTGAACCAGTCCAAAATAGCATCGATTAGCGGCCACATCATTGTCGTTAGTCATAGAATATCCCATGTAGACAAAGTCATCCACAGTTAGACTTTGCTGCATTCGGGTGTCCTTTCTATAAAATTTACATCCCTGCACATTGCTAAAGGTTTTTTCTGTCATAATTTGAACTGTTCTTATATCGAAGCTCATAGTATTTAGCCGGCACAAAATGGTATTGTCGGGTATGAGGCATGAAGGCCTTTTGCCGATTCTGATTATTCTTATTGGATTTGTTCCCTAACGCTCGAGTTTTTCAACGCCCCACAGGACTTAATTATGTAAATTCCTTTCGTCGCTTCAGGGAGAGGAAAATAATTGGAAAAGAAGAATGGAAGAAGTTGGATCCGCAGAAAATCGAGAAGAGAGCATGCACATGCAACCGACCTGCTTGGCGAATCTAATCCTAGATTTTCTGCATCAATTGTTACAAACCTATTACGCTAGATAGAACACAATTCAATTTTCATCTTCATCCTTCACAATAATACCTAAGGTAAAAGCACCAAAGGCGGACGTGTTAAGGAAAAACGATCTTCTTTCAACCCTCAAATTTCAGAAATACATTTTAACTTATGTTTCAACTGATTTTCTAGTAGCTTGGACATCTCTGAACAATTAAAAATATACATTTTTCACATTTATTTGTTCTTTCTTAAAAATAACAATCATTTTGTAAATCGTGTTTTTGCACCAGTGGCGGACACTTGAAAATCGCTTTGCTCGAATGGCGGACACTAGGGGATCCAATAGTGGACATCAGTTTTAATTTGAGCAATATCTTTATTTTTCATTGAAAATAATTTTGTAAAATTGTAAAAACAACGAATCAGTCTCTTGTAGGAATAAACAGTCTTAATTATAATGAATTTGACTTAATAGAAAACATTTTTTTTTTTTTTTTTTTTTACTTTTCAACAAAGCTAGGAACTCAACTTGCTTAGAAAAAAGTATTTTCGTACCTACTAGAATTAAAAGGTTTTCTCTTAAACATATTTAAACATAATTAGAAAGACAACATCGTATCATGGCAAATAGGCACTTCCATAGGTTCTTTTGTACTTAATCAGGTTAATACTTAATAATACTACTATCACACCTTCTGTTGCTTACAAAATTTTGGTAACAAAGCAACATTACAACACAACAACAATAGGTAACATTCAATACGAGTGGGCATTCAAATAGAGTGAAATTGGAATTTTGAAGTCAGGTAGGTAACAGAATCATACACATATTTTTTCAAATGAGATTCGATTTAAAAAATGTTGAGTCCAATATTAAAGGAATTGAAATTTTGAGCCAAGACGTCATGGGGTTGGCAGTTTCTTTACTATTTGATCAGAATTTATTTTCCTAACATCTCTGGAATTTTCATTGAAAACCAAACCTATTCGTGAGGACGAACTCATGATAGTAACCATCAGTTCGTCCTCCGACGATTCTGTGATAATAATTGTATATAATTCTTTGATAATAAGAATACTGCATACATTCTTGATCACGCCCTTGTTTTTATTGAATACAATAAAACCTCCTTCTTCAAAAAGATCCATATCCGTTTTCTTCTCCTCAGTTACTCTAGTCTTTAGTTCTTGGTTTTCGACACTTCCTTTACGTTTCTCTTTTGAATCCGACCCTTCGAATCGTAGACCATCCATTCCATCTTGTGGTATTTCTTGAAGTCGTTCTCCTTCACTCAGTAGAATTGGACCATTCAATAAGGTCGGCAGAAGTAACAGAGGCTCTGGAGGCAGTCAAATTTTGGGTCATCCTCTCTGAAACATTAGGGTGCCTCTTCAGAAACGATGTAAACCATTTTCTACCTGGTCTGTTACCAGTGAATATGCTGGTCCTTCCTACCAGTTTCTTCAAGAAGAGGTTGAACGCTGTCAAGAAGATTGTTTTTTGTAACAGGGAATCGAGCATCGACAGACGCGTTAATCCACTGAACAATTCATGCTTCTTCCCCTGCTGATAGAACAGTATCTGGGCCATTTTCCTCTCTACAGGTCGCTTCCCTCCAGCTTTATAAGAAAGGGTGATCTTGGGGACTTGATGCTCCCTTGCAGCCTCAGTAATCGATTTTCCTTGATGGACATCTTTTATCGCCTGGAGCATACTGTTCCGGATACTGCAACAAAGTCTTTTTCTTTTTTAATGTGGGAGGATTTTTCTGGTTTTTTTTTTTTTATCTGGAAAAATGAACAAGAAGAAGTCAAAATAAACGAATAGTCAGCATTTTCATTAGTGATAAGTAACTACATAGAAACTTGTGAGGAAATTAATCAGCTTCTATCTAAAGGAATGATGTTTTTACCGATCTTAAACCAGTCCAGAAGGTAAAATGTTCTTACTCAAACAGCAATTGTTAATTTAGTCCCGCAGTAATCATTCAATACGATTTCAGAAAATAAAATTGTTCAATTGCCGTGTAAACTAAGACTAAAATTGGAATGGAACACTCCTGTCCGCCTAAGGTTTGACTACTTCTAACAAGAGTGCCAGAGAAGGACACCACTCGTCCGCCTTTGGACCACCGTTGAGAGGGCACAGGTACCAAAGGCGGACAGGTGCGTCCGCCTCTGGTGAAGTAGCAGTTTTTCAATGGCCCAGTGGCGGATGCTCAAAAAGTGCGATTTTCAACAAAACTATGGAATATATTCACGAAATTATCACTCAATATTGTTGTACAATCTATTTGGAACAAAGAAATCAATAGGACAATTAATAAAATGAATTATTTTGATTAAAACTCACCTCTTCTTTCTTCCCATTTTCTATTAGCTCAGGAGCACAAATCACTTCATCAACGGAAAGGTAACTTTGAGTTGGACACTGTTCTCCTACTTATTCTTCAAACTTCCTCTTCTTACCTAGCTGTTTATTAAAAAAAGGGAGATATACTAACATTCATCATTGAGAGGAATACATTCCTTCACATTGCTATGTTTTGCTTTCGAGAGACAGTGGACTACTTATTATTTTTAAACTTACCTACTGTTTTGAATAGTATTTCGAATCTCTTTGACTCGAAGTAGTCTATATGAAGACCTATTCTTCAGTTTTTTTATAGTACCTACCTATTCTCAAAGTATACATGCCATTGGGTTCGTATACCTTCGTGTTTTAGGAAACACATTTGTTTTCCCAAACCCTGCTGTTTACATCTAGTTTATCCAATTTATCTTCCTTAATTGATTCCATTCAATTGCAACTCCATGAAGACATTTTTTCAGAATATTTATTTAAAAAAAATAATAGAGTTCGAGAATAAACCACGTGATAAGATAGGTGTTATGGCAAATTCAGGAAAAGCCCGGAGAGTGGCTTCATCACTAGATTTTCCTCTGTGGTTTACAGGAGTATACAATGAAATATTCCTCGGTCAAGGAAGAGAAATAAAAAATAATGGAAGACGGCGGAAACGAAGGAAATCGAGATAAATGCCTGCACTCGTGGGTTGGTACGTGGACGTTATTCTTGTTTATAATTTACAGCAAAGAACGTTACGCTGGGTGTACGACCGCACGGGGCTGCTAACAAATTTAACGTGAAGCAGTTCTCACAGACCAACTATTTTATTATTGAAATGAATTAGCAGCTCATACATGTGCTGTATGAATGTAGATTTTGGATAAGTGTGAATCTCGGCTTTATTTTTCTCAAGAAGTAAACTAGCGTGAACGTATTAATTTAAGATGTTTCGTGAGAATGGGGATTTAAAATTGATATTTGCCCAGAGCTACCTGCACAGTTTGATCCCATTTAGGCGAGATAAACCAGCGAAGTTTAGATACTTAGAGTAGTTGACTGCGCTCGCGCTCCAAATCGCTACTAATATAACGGTTGACTTTTTTCTCTCGCTCTCTCTTTTTATGGAACTCTATTAATGATTTACTTGTGCTCTATGATTTGTTCGATTTTGGAATGTCTTCTAGCGGGGTAGACTGAATTGACCATTCAGACTTCTCTCCTGCACTCGTGTGGCGCACGATGTTTTACGTATTGGCTTTACCAGGGCCCTTTGAGTACAGAATATAAGTCACTCCTGCTATACGAGGTTCCTTTACCAAGCTCCCTTCGCTATACAGGGCTCTGTGTCTCCAGGAGGCCTCTATCTTCCGTTCCCCTAGTTGTGTTGTGCTAAATAGGGAGCTTCAATTCAATAATTGAGGTTCTTTCCTATTATTAGATGACGATTCGTTTACTTATACATCTTCAGCCTTCAATAACAAGCCGAAGAGAAACAGAAAAATGAAGATACTGATTCACATGGTACATGTATTAAGGCTACCCTTCAACCAGTTCAGTCCATTTCTCCTCAGTCTCAGACTTTTTTTTTTTTTTTTGGGCGAAGGTTTGGTGGGAGTTCAGGCGAGTGTTGATGGGATTACGTTTCCTTGATCACAGTTGTCACCATCGGGATATCAAGATCATTTTGGACACCTGAATTTCGAACGAACCAGTCCGCTCCAGTTATCAATACGCAATACTCGTAATACTTGAATTTTCTTAATGAGCACCCCACAGTCCACATGAGTAGGTCCATATTGTTCGGATTAACACTTTACGATGTTTTCGATGATTTCAAATGTTTCTAACTACGTATGTTTATTTCGGAAACGACAAGAGAGGCATCGAACGTGAACAGAGATTCAGAAAACACCTTTTTATCTCTTTGGAGCTCCGGTGGGGAGGCCACTGAGCCATTCCAGGGGTTCTCTACTTTGGAAAACGGGGGAACAACTGACTCATCAATCACCCATCACCCGCACTGGCCATTTGGAGAGGCCGACCTTCCTCCGCCCCGCATTACCTGCTCCCTTTATGCTCCTCATCTCACCACCAACTCCTGCTTCAATCTCTTTCTGGTCCTCTACCACGTTTTACCTCCTGCTCACATGATTTGCCTTTCAAAAATGGCGGGGCATCACACAACTCTCCTCTCCAGCTGGAATTTTTTCTTCTTCTTTTTTTCGTTGCGCTTTTATTTAATAATTATAAAGCAAGAAAAAAATAAATAACTTATGATACAATAAATAAATAAATAAATGAATATATATATATATATATATATATATATATATATATATATATATATATTTATATATATATTATTAAGCTTATAAAATCTCACAGAAATAAAGAGGAAAAGGTTTTTGGTATTTCGAATAGTCTATGTCAAAATTATAAGAAGAAAGAGTGTTTTTGAATATTCTCTGGAACCGAACTTGTATCCAACAGTTCTTAGTACCTTGTTATATTGGATTTACTCAATCATTTAGGTTGAGTCCATGAGGCCGATTTGAACCCTGTACCCACTTATGGGCCCATTCGGACTGTTGAAGTAGCCGGTCGTTCGTTTTTTCAAGCAATTTCTTCAACATCTTGATACCGTAGCATTCTTCGAAGGTGACTGCTTAACCGTGTGTTCTTGCATTCAGTTTTATCAGTCGTTGCTGGGACTGACCCAAGGAAACTCTATGGTTATTCATCCTTAAATTCAGTTGGGATGCCTTCCCAACATGAAGCTTCTTGACTGATCATCCTGACACTTATAAATCAGCTGGTACACGCACATGCGTGAAGGCATCCCAACTGAATTTAAGGATGAAAACCATAGAGCTTCCTTGAATGCTTCCTACCTTCGTCGAATGCTACGGTGTCAAGGTATTGAATAAGATGACTGAAAAAACGAACGACCGGCTCCTTCAACAGTCCGAACGAACCCAGAAGTGGGTACAGGGTTCAAATCGGCCTCATGGACTTAACCTCAATGATGGAGTAAATTCAACATAACTACTGAGAACTGTTCGATACAAGCTCGGTTCCAGGGAATGTTCAAAAACACTCTTTCTTTAAATTTTGAAAAAGTCTAATTCGAAATATCAAAAATCTTTTCTCTTTATTCCTGTAAAATTTCATAAACATAGATTAATATTTAGTGCAGTAGCACAGAGTCAACAATCAAGTTCATATATATATATATATATATATATATATATATATATATATATATATATATATATATATATATATATATCATCATGACAGTTCTTGCACTACACTCAGAGGTTCATCTGCTTCTCTTACCTAGTTTTATGTACTCATGCTTTCCACTTTTAAGGATTTATTGTAAGCTGCAGGTCAAAAATGGTAAAGTCACAGGTTTTTCTCTCTTTTTCGTACAGTGGGCAGTCCCAGACTTTGTGTTCCATATCTTCTCCTTCATCTACACGAAATTTGCAATTTGGGGAGCCAGTAATCTCCATTTTGTGGAACGAGCGATTAATAAGCGCGTGCCCCGGTTTCATCCTTAACAACAAGACTACCTATGATCCCATGTTTTTTTTTTTTTTTTTTTTTTTTTTTTTTTTTTTTTTTTTTCCTGTCTAAATTCTATTTTTCATTTAATTTCCATGCAATCTTCAGGCAATGTGTGAGTTAAGCTGTAGATGATACTGTTTTCATGCTTTTCAAATCACTACTTCATTCTGCGCAAGCTCAAACCTAAATTACTTGAAGCATCATTTTTTCAAGCCCTAGTCGTCCATCTTGCTCGAGTTTGGTGCATAGTTGGGGAAAAATGGTTTGATTATTCCATGTTAATTTCAACATTAGGGTAAGTGTCCCAAATTCCCCCTACCCTAACTCTTTTCTCAAATATCAACAAAGTTTTATGATCAATCTCTTCGGAAAAGTTGTTAGTATTACGAAAAACTTGATTCCTACAGCCCTTATTCACTTATAGTAGACCTGATTAGGAAAGATACCAAAATTTCAACCGTCTCCCAATGACCCAGAAAGTCACCTTATCAAATTTCAACTTCGTAGGGTGAACGGGAGAGAGTAGTGAATGATTTTTTTACGATTAAAAATGTCAAAGTTGAAGCTCCAATGAACGAATCGGTTGTAAGCAATAATTTTGCCTATCACTTTTTGAGTCTGTGTGCCGAAGTGAAGACTCAAAAATGTCAAAATATTCTTTTATATCAGAAATCAAAAGATAAAAGTGACTGTGGAACGTGAGCTTTTTAAAATGCTCACTTATTGTTATCGATTTTAACGATCCCATCTTCTTTTTCTTTTTTTTTTTTTTTTTACTGCCTCCACATTTTTTCTAAGATCCTATGGATTCCAGAGCTTCTTTTTATTTTTGTTTGAAGACATCTAAAAGACGAATCGATGTATGCATCGATTCTTAATAATAGCAAGTTGATTAATAGCATATGTTCATAATTCTGCTTAGTAGGCGGAGTTAGGCACACATCCTACATGACGTAGAACAAGAACTAGAAACGACGGGTTCTGGCATCAGGGAAATTGGTGGGAAAATCTGACCGAAATCCGTTCATAATTGCCTGAGTTATGACAGAAAAAAATAAAATTTTGTTTGCGCCTGCGCAGAGGCTACCGTTGATTCGATCATGACGGAACTGATATGGGACCAGGTAGAGCTATACCCGCACGATCCCTAAAATTTTGAAGAAAATCGCATCAAAATTGTGGAAATTACGACTGTTGCAAGGACCGTAACAAGAATATTTCGTTCACGCATGCGCAGAGCGTACGCTGATGCAATTATGATGATTGTCTCGTGGGACCTCAAGGGACCTTACCCACATCATCCCTGAAAATCTGACCGAAATCCGTTCAACATTGACCAAGTTATGACCGTCACAAGGAATTCACGTTAGCGCCTGCGCAGAAGCTACCGTTGATTCGATCATGATGAAGTTGATAGGGGACCATCTAGAGTTTAACCCGCACGATCCCTGACAATTTGGTTAAATATAGTTAGAAAACCGTTCTATCGTACAAATAGAACAACATTATATTCTCCATTCCAAATACTTGAACGTAGTTTAAAAGAGAGGAGAGCAGCGCTTACCTACTGGGTGGTTCAGCCTCAATTCCTCAGAGCAGAAATTCGAGTGAAAAACAGCTGATTCAATTTACGTGAATCACACTGTCTGGATCAACAATAACGACACCTGACGCAAGTGCCCTCTAACGAGGGATGTACGAGCTTGACTTTAGAGGTTTCCACATGCAGGTAGCGCATATACATGCTCTTCAAAACACGGGTAGGCGGTAACCTAGGCGGCGTTTGGGTCACTTACCCTATTGCATCATTATTAGCGCCTACGCATGCGCGAAAGTGAAATCGCAAGAACAGGATTATTTTCTTGTTTTTATCAGATTCATATTGCGTATTCTGGGAATTTGCGGGTTAGGCTGTTGATTGTCATCTACCAATTTCATTTTTCTCAAGTCATTAATCAATTCTGAGTATGCGCTATCGTAAATAACTTCAAGCATCATTTTCCTCGTTTCCTAAATGACAGATTTCGAAGTTCTACGTTATCTACATCTTGATTGACTATATTCTGCTATGGAGTTTTCGTGATTATTACAACCATTTCAATGATCTATAAATTTTTTGTTATTTTCAATTGGTAGGTACCTACTTAAATAAATATCGTTATACTGAGAACAGGGGAACTAGTAAAACGTAGATGTTTTAATTAATTGCATTAGTTTTCCCTCTGCAGGTGCCCATATCCACGCAGGCATATTGCTAGTAACCTAAGGATCTGCAATTTGAAATGGACCTCCTTTGTAGTATCAAGAATTCAATATCAGTGCACACTGATCAGCTGTGGGACCTCAGAGGCTAAATTGTTTTTAATTGGCTTCTGATACTGAAACATGAAACGTAGCTAATTTTTGGAGAACAGGAATACAATTACAAAGTATGGAGGGACTCAGATCAGCTTCGGAACCACTGAGGCTTATTTATTTACCAATCGACTCACGGTGTTGTTATTTAGATGGAGCTTTTTCCGGACTCCTCGGAAACAATTACGAGGTATGGAGGCACATTGATCAGTATAGCGGCCTCTGAAATTATTCTCTTTCCTTAGCAATTTATCTTTTTTTTATCATTTACTGTGAAGCGTAAAATTGCGGGGTCTTGGAACTGTAAAGGTGTTAACCCTTTTGGGAGGTAAGATGCGCCATGTTCTGATCATATAGTACATACGGGGTTTAATAATTTCAGACCAATTTCTGCGTAGAAAAGCTATCAAGCACAGAAATAATAAACTACTGTGCAATAGTTTGCTGCGTTTTCCTACTTTTAATCTTAAGAGCATGAATATTGACAAAAATAATACCTAGCTGATCTGACTTCCTAATCACATTCCGCGCTCCCCAAGAGACTGTGTACCTACCAAACTTCAGGACTCTAAAATGAACAAAAGAAAAGTTATCTTTATAGCTCGCACAGCTGATCTGACTTCCTCGCAATCACTTCCACAGATCTCAAAAAGGTTGTACCAAATTAATGTCAGGCCTCTATGATGTACAGAACAGAAGTTAAGTCCATTGCTCTCCCTGCTGATCTGACTACCTCGATATCACTTCCTGTACCAAATTTCAGCACTCTAAGCTGTACAGGAGAAAAGTCATCTTTATCGCTCACCCGGCTTATCTAACTTTCTAACAATCACCTCCACCGGTCCCCACGAGGGTGTTTACTGAATTTAACGGCTAACGGATGTATTGGAGAGAAGTTGGCCCCATCGCTCACACAGCTGATATGACCCTCACAATTACTTCTAAATGGCCTCCAAAAGGCTGTGTATCAGATTTTAGGGCTCTGGTAGTGAGTCGAACTTTGATCTAATGAGAAATAAATATTTGTGACGTGCTTTCGTAGTACGATTTTCTGTGTCACTTTTCATACTTTGCCTCTCTTATCGTAGTCTGTCGGCAGCGGAAGTCTCACCACAATAGTCCCTGAGGTTAGCATTTCTCTCGTATGTAATTAACTTTATTCGTAAGAATGGGTTAGACTAGAACGCATAGACGAGAAGCCTTTCAAAAATTGCTATTTCGCATTAATCATTCAAAGCTTCCTTGTATTGTGCAGCCTCAAAACTTTTATCTCGTTATTGACAATTCATTCTTTTTTGAGCGCACTCATTCTGCAATTTCTCTTCGGTTTTCATAAACAATGTCGTTTATTATTAAGGAATCTTAAAAGCCTGCAAAAACTCAATTGCATTGTTCGGAAAACGTGCTTCCCTGGACGATTCGCGTCACTTATTCGGAAGAAAGCATCTTTGGCATAATGGTCCCCCTTCTATCTTTTTGTCTAGCACGTTTCGTTTCACAATCCTATCTCTGACGACAGATTCGGTTCTCTTCCTTTATCATTCCCACCCCTCCATTCCTAGCTTAAATCCTCCCTACCTCCAATTCGTGATTGGCCCTTCGTACGCTCTGCTGGAAAAAAAAGTTGGGCCAGAACGACAAATAACTCCTACCCTTATTCCTTTCCTCCGCCCCTCTCAGTTCTTCGCTCCTGCCCCTGAATTGGATATTTTGGTCCTCGCTTTTTTTTCCTTTTGTCAAACTTTCCGAACTTCGCACGTGTTGGACATACAAGATCAGCGATAAGAACGCTAACTCGACTCTGACGAAACTAAACTAAGTTTTTGTCTTTTTTCTTGTGTGACTGATTGAGGGTTGTCTCGTAAGTACTCCCTAGGTTAGAATACAGATAGATGAGATGCCTATACTCATTCTCATTAGTCGAGAAAGATGCTAGAAAAAGCACCGTTTATGAATCCATAGAATTCATTGCAGTTTATGTCATTACTGATTTATCAACCCTTATTAATTTGTTGTTTTTGATTTTACCAAGGTTGGGAAAGCATTGTTTTGCCAAAATCAAAATTCCCGCTCAAATTTTACCTTTTATACAATTATGAAACAATTTTGTTTCACACTTCTATAGTTTTCTTCAAATTTTGAAGAAATTTCATTCTGCGCATGCGCAACCATAAAATCCAGCAACCATGATTTTTTCACGACTTTGACTTCCAATCTTACTCAAATTCAGAGGATAGTCCAGACAATCCGATTTAATCATCCCAAATCAATTTCATCACGATCATAATATCATTAGTTGCTGCTGCGCTTACGCGAATGTGAAATTCTTGTAACAAGCATCCTTGTAACTTCTGCAGTTTTCATTTATTTCGGTTAAAATTCTGAGAATGTGTAAGGGGGGCTAAAAATGGTTCTTTATTAATTTCATCACTCAAAATTTGATAATTTTTACTGCAAATGCAAAAACGTAAAATTCATCAAGCTTCATGTTCCCATGGCCTATTAGATCTTGCTCGATCCAGAGGGTAGTTAGGAAATGAAGAGTTTCATCACGATATTGACATTAATAGCTTGTGGCATGCATAAACCTCAAATCCTTGTATCTTAGCATGAATTATGGAGTTTTCATTCGATTTTTATGAAATTGTGAATGATCTATACGTACATTCATGTTCCGGATACGGGGGCCCACACCCGACTTGGAAGACTTTTTTCTTTGTCTGTAAATCAAATTATTTTATTTGGACCTTGAACAACTTGTCACGAACCTCTTGTCATAATAAATTATATCTTGATAAGCCAAAATTCAAGTACAGATTTTCACATAGATAGTGTTAATTTGAGCATTCCCTAGCAATTTCAACATAATCCTATCATCAGTAGCTATTGCGCATGCGTGAATATTTATTCCTTTTTAAGCGACCCTAATTTCAACAGTTTTCATCTGATTTTGATGAAATTTTCAGGAAATGTGAGGGTTAGGCTGTAAATGGTCCACTATTGATTCCATACTTCTCAAATTATTACTCCATTTTTTGCATGCGCAAACGTAAATTCCTTCAAGCATAATTTTTTTTCGCTCTAGTTGTCCGATTCCGCACGAATTTGGTGCATAGTTGGGGGACAATGGCAATGTTAATTTCAACACATGATGTTCATAATATTAGCATCATTATTATATTAGCATTATATGCGTCATTATTAGCTCCTGAGCAAGCGCGCAAGTGAACTCCGAGTTACAAAGTCTAGTTTTCATCGATTTTTATTACATTTTCTGGGAATTTTTGGCTGTAGATAGTACCCTACCAATTTCATCTTTCTCAAATCATTACTTTATTCTGCGCATGTGGTATCGTAGATTACATCAAGCATCACTTTCCCGTTTTTTAAACATCTTTATTGTGAAGCGTAAAATTGCGAGGTCTTGGAACTTTAAAAGTGTGAAGCCTTCTCAGAGGCACAATGCGCCATGTTCTGATCATATATTGCATACGGGATTTAATAATTATAGATCAATGATCTGTGTAGAAGGGCTATCCAACACAGAAATAATTTGCAGCGTTTTTTCTTGTATTATACATATATTTATGATGCGTAATGCAATTATATCTACTTACATATTTCCGTTCCTATTAGGATGTTATTTTGAAAGTAAGTAGTATTTTATTTACTTAAGATTTCATATCAGGTTCTTTTGTAGTCATATTACAGCACTACATCAACTTCCAGTTGGAATCGGCAGAGGGAAACGCGTATTCTAACCCCGTTGAGCAAGTGGAAAAGATTCGTTGACTTCAGCCCCAGTGACTGGCGACCCAGTCAGTACGATTCCGTCCGATTAGGCCCTTCATTGTGAAGAGAAACTAACTAACCGACTACCAAACTAATTACCATTTCAGGGTAGAAGGACGGAGAGAAGAGGAAGGAGACTCCGATGAAGAAAGGAGCGGTAAGGGGGAGAAAGTGATGGTGCGTCGAGGAGGAAGAAAGCCCGACAAGGACGGCGAAACCTTCCCCACTCCCCACCATCCCTCCGGGCCTCGTTCTTAAGGAAGGCAAAACCTCGAGCTCCCCAAGGCGTAACTTAAAGGCAAATCTAGGGAACCGCAGGAGATCCCGAGTTTGGTGTCGCTTGAACAGCATGGCGGCCGCACTACTTGCATTGGCGGGTGGGGTTGTGGTAAACGGTTATAAAAAATATCAATATTTTACTTTATAACGTGGCGAACCTTCTATAACTCTCACAACTCAGTGACGTTGATTTGTAATCCCTATGCTGTAAAATTTGACTTCGTGACAAGGGAGGTGATGGAAATGTAGTAGTTCCCTCTTCAAACGAAAAGGAGGCGATTTTAACCTGCTACACCTAGAGGATTTTCTGAAGCTGATAGCCCTGGAACAATCCCCCTAGATGTAATATTTGTGAGAATCGAGAAGGAGGAACTGCCATCACACTCTCGGAGCTTTCAAAAAGCTGTGAGGGGGGGGGGGGGGGGTGGAAGGAGGCCCCAAACAGGCAAGGTAGGCGTGTTTTTAAATTTTGAAGAGTAGATGTTTTGGATATTTTGCCTATGAAAAGGGGGGTAGAGTTATGGGCGCCAGGACAGTCGATATTGGGGGAGGTTTGAAACCACGCTCTGCTACCATCTGACAAGGGATGTGATGGAAATAAAGTAGTTTCCCCCTCAAAGTAGAGATAGATTAATCTGCTGCACCAGAGGATATGCTGAAGCTGATAACCCCGAACTATTCCCCTAGGTGTAATATTTGCAAGAATCAAGAACGAGGAACTACTCATATCCATCACTTCATATTTAGATAGATAGATAGATAGATAGATAGATAAATGATTTATTGACACCACAGAAATAATAATGAAAATAATACAATTTATAATATGTAGAAAATTAAACACACCATTACTTATGTTATTGTTGTCAACTTATTGTCAGCGATGGGCAAGCCCGTGCTGCCGACAAGAGTCGGAACTCAGCTCAAAATCAGTACAATAAACGACGATTCTTCAAAATACAGTAAAAAGAAAAATAATAAATAAAAAGAAGAAAATATTTCTATGAAAACTAAAGTAGGTACGTAATTGGAATGCTACGTGGAACCAGGTTATTTTGGGACAGAGGTACTAGCCATAATATTTTCTAAGGGGATGTAACCAACTGAAATCAACCAAGAGTATACCAGCTTTTTGTATCCATCTCCGTTACTTACTATTGAAAGGTGATTTCAGATCTCTAGGTAAAGATTTGTGCACTACATGTATTAAATAGCGAGGATTTTTTGTAAACAGAGTTGGTTTTGTACGAGGGTTTGTAACATTACCATCCAAGCGAAATCTTGTTGGGTATGCGTGTCCTGTTTCAGCAGAAATTATTTCAGAATGTTTATAATAATATAGTAACAGGTTTTTAACGAACAACTGCCTAATTGAGAAGTTTTTGCTTAAATTAAATACTTCCACCGAACTGAATATTTTGGGCTTTTATAAGCATACCTTCAATATACATTTCTGTAATGTAGCCAGAGGTTTCAATGATGTTTATTTATGCCGTTTATATTGCTTTTGAAACTACAAGGCAGCGAAAGCTTTGTTTTCACTTTCGAAATGAAAAAAAATGTTTGTGCTCCAAAACGAAAATTTCCACTCGCATTTTGCATTTCATGGCCTGAACAAATTCGGTTTCGTGTCTGTCAGTACATCCGTCCGTTTGTCTGTCCACATTTCCTTGCCATAGTGTGAGTCTTGCCCTATCAGTTTCATCATGATTAAATCAGCAGTACACTCTGGGCATGCGCGAACGTGATTTTCTTGTTACACTCATAAGTCCGTCAATGTTGAAGAGATTTTAGTCGGATTTTCAGGGATGATGTGAGGAAGGTCCCTTGTGTTCCCTTATGACATTTATCATGATTAAATTAGCGGTAGGTACGCTGTGCGCATGAGCGAGCGTTTGTCTGTCTATATTTCCTTAACACAGCCATAACTTCCATAATTTTGATTGAATTTCAATGAAACTTTCAGGAATTGTGTGGGTTCAGCCCTAAATATCATTCTATTAGTTTCATCGTGATCGTATCAGCGGTACGCTCTGCGCATGCGTGAACGCAATTTTCTTGTGATAGTTATAAGTTCGTCAATATTAAACAGATTTTAGTCAGGTTTTCAGGGGTGATACGGGGAAGGTATTTTAAGACATTCATCATAATTGAACTAGGGGTACGCTGTACGCATGGGCGAGTGTTCGTATTTCTATATTTCCTTGCCACCGCCAGAACTTCCACAATTTCGATCGAATATCAATAAAATTTTCAGGAATAGTGTGGATGTAGCCCTAGATGGTCTCCTATTAGCTTAATCTTGATTGAATCAGCGGCACGCTCAACGCATGCGTGAACGTAAAGTCACGTTGAAGCCACGAGGAAGCTTCTGTGCCATATCCTTGGTAGTGTATACGTTGAATGTAATACTACTCCAAAAATTCTACCATTTGTAAAAATTCCAAATTTTTCCTCTTTATTTCTGAAACAATTATGGATATTCTATCACCATCCTGTTCATGAATGCAGTTTGTGTTTAGAGATCCGCATGTAGCAGCGCTAGCCCAGACAAAACAAGGAGGGATGTAAAATGTTAAAAAAAGAAAAGGGAAGAGAATTTCCTAATTGGTTGATGAGGATCATTTTAATTTATTTTCAGAGGCGTAACTTGAAGGCAAATCTTGGGAACCGCAGGAGATCCTATGTTTAGCGTCGCTTGAACAGCATGGCGGCCGCACTGCTTGCTTTGGCGGGTTTGTGCTACACGGTTATAACAAATACCTGTCTATATTTCACATCTTCATTTTCATCATTAAAGTATCATCATCACTTTGTTCATCAGTATAAGAAAATTTAAACATTGGCACGCACCCCATTTCTCGATGGGAATATTGGTTCACTCAGTGATGTTTCCAACACACTATAAACAAATATATACTGGTTTTGAACTCGTGAAGTGCTTTTGCTGTCTAACTTCAAGCCTTCAAGTGTCGTGGTGCAGGCTTGGCCAGCGAATCTCCGAGTGGTAAATCTTTGGCGTTCCAAGGCTTTATCCTCGCCCTGGCAGACCCTGCAGTTATCATACAATGCACCAAAATAAAATGCAGGTGCTTACTGGTATTCAAAGGTGACTCAATAATTTGAAGCTATGATTGTGAATCAGCCAGAAAATAGCCACCCAGGATTGAGATAGGTATGTTCCTTCTAAGGTTTTCTTTTGGCTAATACTTTCCCTTCTTCATTTTCTTAGACCCATGAACTTCAACGGAAGTACTCGTGTAATGTGAATTACATTGTGAAAGTTAATGTTTTTATAATAGATTCTGCCATCAGCTGAATTTAATTTGTCTCAAATAATTTTTTACAACTTACAGGAGTGCCATGGAGACTATGATAATGATCGAGTTGGAATTTTAGTGCCCCTCGTCGTCATTTACGACCTTTAACCTTGAAGTGGCTTTGAACGAAAATATCAGAATGAGTTACAATCTTTCCTGATGTCAGACTCAACAGTCGGTTAAAATTTAAGCTGCAGTTCTTGATTAGTTTCCTTTTTGGAATTTATTTATTTTAATCTTTTATCTACCGACTTACTTTGGGGTTTGGGTTGAGCTTCAATCCAAGACTCTGTTCCTGCAAGTTTTCTCGTCCAATAAATTGATCTTCTGACTGCATGTCTCGGATAACACCACTCAGCCACCTGATATCAGATCATCCTCAACTCTAGGTCCACAATTCATTTGCTTGTAGCGCTTGAATTAATTCCACTGATCTCTTCAAAGATGACAGTTGTTTGTCCGAACAATAGACAACCGTTGTGGAGGATCATACTGCACAAAACCCTCATTTCTCACTCGAGATCGTCATAAAACGGACTTTGACAGTTATAATCAACTCTCCTACCCCAGGCTTTCAAGACGAGCGATCCAGATGCTCCTAGAGCTCTCTGAAACCTGGAGGAAGGAACAGCCCTTCAGAATCTGATTGAATGAAGGAGAATAGGGATAAGGAGGCTCGCGGCATCAATATGGAAATCGCAGTGCAAACCAAGCCTCCAGTTAATGGGGTTGGTCTTATCTGGTGGGATTCCACAGTGTTGGGGAAGAGGGGTAGTTCCTGGTGGAGGGGAGGGAGGAAAATTTAGGGGAGGGGAGAAACAGGACGAGACGGTAAATCCTCCTAAGCTTAAGCCACCGCCGAAAACACCTCTCGTTAATACATTCGGCTTCGGAAAAGGTAGAGAAGCGAGCAGAGCTTTTCCCGATAGGGCTTTTTTTACGTTTTACTTTTTTCTCTCTTTAGCTTCGATCCCACGGTTTTCTTTTTTTTTTCGCCCTTTTTTGGATTGAGGGGAAAAAGAGCAAAGCTGCCTTCAGGTGAAAAGTGGGATAACATGGACAGGCGTCCATCAAAGTGCTAGAATAGCTCTCCGAGATTATTTCAAAAAAAAAAATAAAAATAGAAAATGAAATATCTGGATCCACGAATATTTCTTTTAGCGTGGGACTTTTAAAGGTAGCCACGAATCCAGGGGCTAATCAACAGATGGATGTTTTAAAGTTATTATGAAAATTAATAAAATAAATACAAAACTCTAGGCTGATTACATACTTATGTATATTATTTACATTTTATTTACACCAAGAGAAACAACGCCGAATAACTCCAAAATCAGATTTCCATTTGCATCAATATATTCATATTTCTATTTATCTTATACCTAGCGATTGATATTGAAGAATATGTATTTATGTGTATGGGGCAATAAACGTGTTTCTTCTTCTTCTTCTCCAATCGCGTTTTTTGAAAGATTTTGAATACCATCCTCAAAAATTTTAGTTTCGGGTCAGTCTGTCTGAATTCCATTCTGTGTGACATATAATCCCTGTCACATTCAAGGTCCACGCGGCTTGCAGCTATAGTGGCCATACCCATGAACTCGACCCCAAGGTACCGCAAGACCTCCAACACGGGTCGGGCGAGGATGGGTGTCTTTCCTTAGACAAAGCAGTCATCCACCACTGTCACCTTATGTTGGCTGCACACACACACACACACACACACTCATACATACTCTATCTCTCTCTCATACACACACACACAGACATACACCTATCGTTTTTTTCAAAGATTCGGTCTTAAAATGGTCTGAAACGGATTCGTATGTGGCTATTTTTTTTTTTCTCATGCTTGGGTTGTCTCCCACCCCCTTGAATCAATCCCAATAGGTCATCTTTCTTTATTAAGATTCCTTGCCTGTTTGACCTAGCTTCTGAGAGACTTCCTAAAAACATTAGCAACAATGAAACAAATGAATTAATGTACGCTCTTTCATTATTTAAACAAACAAATATTTAATTTGCTTCTTTTCTTTTCGACTGTTCATTGTGTTTTTAGTTTACAAATCAATCGTTACCTAGTTTGTTAACTAAAATCTCTTAGGGGAGATCCGAAACTCTTGACCCCACTGGGGAGACCCCAGACCCCCTTCCGCTTTCATTTTAAGCCTATGTTGAACATTGGTGGAAAGTGGAACACGCTCCGTTTCAAATTTCAGCTTCATAGGTTCAATAGCAAAGCACTTAGCTCTGGATCTCACTCAGCTGATCTGGGGGGCTCTAGTTTTCATGATTTGTTTCTAGACGTCCCAAGGGTTCTCCATTTCAAACTTCAGCTTCATAGGTTGAATAGCAAAGAAATCAGAAATCTAATTTAGTCTCGTTTTTCGTAACATTTTTGTGTGACATTTTTCACTTTTAGGTTCCGGTAAAAGCGTGTTCCACGCTAAAATGAGTGGAGTGTTCAAACAACTTTCCGGCTTGTCTTAGGTTGCTTGTGTAGAAGAATGTATCAAGATGACAAAACCAAACCGCAGACTGAATATAAAAACATACCGATCTACAAGTAACGGCCATCAGCAGCAACCAATGATTACACCATCTCCATCATACTCGTATATGTGCAATAGCTCGAGTACAACCCTCCATCCTGCTAAATAATGAGGAGATAGTCTTTGGACTTCCAATCCTCTTCACGTTTCATGTTAATATTGTAGATCAATAGAAAGATAGATAATTTATTTGCCATCTAGAAAATGTTACAATACGTTTTTTGAAAAATAGCCAAGATAATTCAAAAACTAAATTAAATCTGAATTTGACATGACTAAATAAAATTAATACATTTTTCTCTTGATATTTAACAATAGTATCAATTCACACTAATAATGATTGATGACCTTGCTGGATAGTAGAGACTGTGTCCCCTGAATTACGAGTACATATTTTCAGATTTTTGTTTGTCTTTATTTATCCCGTTTTCCTTTATTTAGCAAGTTTAATAATACATTTGTTCTTTATGTTTTACTACTTATTTCGTACCCATTAAAATGTGAGAAAATATTCAACTGTGTTGTCCTGTATTAAATTATCATTTTCTTTTCTCAGTGGATGGTCACTATTTATCTTCAAAATTCCAATTATTTTTTCATAGTTTTTATTTATAATTTGCATACCTCTGTAGCTTGTTGTCATCTGTGCATAATTATTTTTTACTTTTGGTACTTTGGGTCTACATGGAACATTTTTTCTTTCCCTGAACGTCTAAAAATAATGCTAAAGATTTACTTTTAACGAATTTTATCATACTCTTTACGTACAGTTGATGAATCGTGTCCAAATTTATTTCCCTAAACAGCTAATAAGTGGGGTAGCGCCTTGGTTTGTCAAAAAGAACCTTAAAAGTTATTTTCCGAATATTATAAAGTTTGTTAGTCGGTATTTATACGGTCCACCCCAAATAATAATTGAATATTGAAGAATATACTGAAATAGCACCTGATAAATATTTCGAAGCAAGTTTTTGGACAGATACCTAATGCTGTACATCATATTGGCACATTTCCGGAATTTTTGACACAGTGAAAAAGTTGTACATTTATTTATTGCAATTAACCAAACTACCTATAATGCGAAAAAGGAATAAAGTTATATTGATCTTTAATTTGACGAATGGCGCTTAGAAACTTCACAACTTCTCGAAGATCGGTGATGAGTTGTCTGAAACGTCAAATAGTCGTCTCAATCTAATAACTCTCTGCAACCTCAATTCTCTTGAATCGACATTTTGCGATAGATATCGTAAACTGATAAATCAGGTTTCAATACCCTTTATTCTCCCCATACTCTTCGTCAGACCCTGCTCCACAAGACCTGTAACCGAAGACGAGGATGCCAGATAAAATGATGAAGATTCGCACTCGTTATCTACATATATAAGAGCGAGCACTCGAAGACTACGTTGCTCTTCTATCATTTTTTCCCCACCGGTTGCCTCCATCCGTCGATGACATCTCGCTCAATCTGATATTGGTTGGAAAGGGGCTGAGAACGGAGTGCGGATCCGGGAAACGGGGCAACGAAGGGTATGAAGGGGAGGGGATGAATATATTTCGGATGACGCGGCACTTCTACGTCTTTGTTGATTCCACTTCCATGTTCCCCTGGGAAATGGAAAATATGGCTGTGACGTTAGCGGTGGAATAAGTCCGAGTGGTTGGGGTTCTGGTGAGAGGGGAAGGTGGTCATCGTTCAAAGATTCTCAACAGCCTGAAATTGATAACATGGTGTTTTAGGATCCCGTCTTCATCCTCAATCTTCTATACCTATCTATTAGCGATTTCAAATAAGGATGCGAGCCTAGCGGCAGCGAAATGAACTAAGTAGATCCTAACTCCGACTATCCGGTCATTGAAAATCGTACCTATACCTAACATTCTCTGAGACCTCGTCTTCTCTCGTTTTATTTCCATTCCTGTGATGGGGAAAGAGTCTAAGGTGCTTGAAGTATTTTAAATTCTGAAAATACAGTGATATTCGCCCTAATTAGAAATAGTTTTCGGTTAGAAGGTCAAATGGTGCCTCCCTTCCCTAATTAGGAAGAGTTACGTACGTAACATCATACATAACATTATACGCAAATGTTTTGAAGTTTACCTTACTGTGAATGAGGATTCGTAGGATACTAATTTGACAAGCAATATGAAATCGAGCAAATTTAGATTTATAAAATTGACGAGACCACAAGAGCACCTCGTTGGTTTCCCGAACAGACGTTACAAAACTACCTGGTGCTAACTGGAACACAGGGATTCTGCCAAACAAAAATCCTTCATTTGTAAATGTACTACAGTCCTATCATTTCTATACACTACACTTTTATCGTATAATTTTAATAAGAATAGGTTGGTACCTACCAGAAAACCAAGACTGCTACAAGGTACATGCTTGCATGATCTACTATTCCCAAGTTCACAGGTGTATTTGAAGTGGAATGTATTCTTTAAATCTTGCAAAATCGTTTCATTCATCGTGTGAGGATGTTTATTAATCGATAAATGTTGTGACACAAGTGCATAAATGCTTTTAAGAAACCACACAACATTATATGCTCAGAATTTTCTAAGCTGTGCTCCTTCGGTGAAATTACGAGAATCGGTTGTGCGTTTTGCCCAATTTAAGTACAGTAAAATCTAGCTTAATCATTTCTATGAAAATCAAGAATAAAATACTTCTTGAATACTTTTAGAACTTAGAATAATGTGTATAGTTTGGTTGTCCGGATGCTCGCAAGCTCGGATCTCAAGAATACAGATTATCAAGTAGTCAATCCCTTAGTAAAAATTCAGATTAGTTGGACACAGGTCAAAATGATCAGAGTGATGTCTGAATGTATTTAAAAATAAGGTGGATGCGAGCATCTCACTTCGTAGGTCATGACTGTAAAGGTATAGGCCCAATTTGGCACTGCCTCCGAACTGACCATCGGCCCAATTCAACCGTTTTACGACACTAACAGACTGTGGGCCCTATTCGACATCACCCAGTTTGCCCTAGCAGGAAAATTCGCCACTTTTTGGAATGCTCCCATTTTATCACATCTCATGATCTCTAAGCCCCGGTGCACACGAGCGGCAAAATGACGCTGGACTCCGCGTCATTTCTTGGAATAGCTATCTGCGTCCTATCTGAGTTTCAATGCACACGGGGATAGGCCAGAGCCGCGTCATGACGCGTCAGTCACTTGCTCGCCACCTACAAGGATGGATCTCTCAACCCGCGCTCAGATATTGAAGAAGAAAGTGGTTTTTTCGTATTTGGTGCACAAGTACGTATTTCGCAAAGAGGGCAGAAATCGGAAGTACTGAAGAAGCGAATATTAGAGTACCTACCTACGTTTTTCAGCATAATTTTGAGCAAAACTTATTAAATGTCCTAGTTAATCGTTTACAGTTTAGTTTTGACTAAAATTGTGCTAAAACTTATAAATGTAACGCTTTTTGGCTGTTTTTAGCCATTTTTAGTGATTTTTGAATACATTTTTCGAAATTTGCCAATTTAATGTGCTCAAAAATATTTGACCAACAAACTCATCCTTTCGTTTGGAATGCTTGATTTTTTGGCCCAAGAACGGGATTTTTATCTCAATCCTAAGGAGAGTTATCGTCTGGAATGATATATATATATATATATATATATATATATATATATATATATATATATATTTATTTATTTATTTATTTATTTATTTATTTATTTATAGGTAGTATATGAAAAATGTTAAACTCTAGGATTCGTTTCAGAATGTCTCAAAACGGATTTCAATGAAGAACATTTTCAAAAATTTTGATTTTACAATTTTTGGAACCATCGCAATAGCTTCATTTTCGACGAAAATTCGCTAAAACGTACCTACATTTCATTAATATTTGCTGAAAAATCTATAAAAACTACAAAAACAAAACCTAAAACTCCCAAATCTTATTTGGATCACCGAATTTTATTTAGTATGAGCTTTTTCTGCCATAGCATTGGTTTTTAACAATTCCTTTCTACTTCAATTGCTCAAATTTCGATACAATTTAGCATAATATAATACGACACGTAGTTTAAGAAAATTCGCTCATACGATCATACTGCATGACTGGAACTTTTTCTAAATAACATTCCCACACTCCCACATACATACCTATATATATATATAGGTATATGAAATTGATATGAATATGGATTTTGGTTGGTGTTGGACGAAAAGTTGGAAGGACCTCGGAGCTAGGACTCGGATATCAATGAAGAATGTTTTCGAAAATTGTTATTTTATAATTGCAGTAGCCCTATTTTCTGCGAAGATTCGCTAAAAACGGCATGTTGGGTATAGCATGTAGCTTTCTCGTATCCTTTGACAATGAATCAATGTGCAGAAAATTGAAGTTTTTCAAAAAATCGTGGGCCGAAATCTTCAAAATGATGGTTGACGCGAAGTGACGCAGCTGCACGTGTGCACCGGACGATTGACTGTTGAGTACTGCTAGGGGTATCGGGCGGCAAGATACCTATCGCCCGCAACGCGCGTCCCACAGAAACCTGCGTCAACTTTGATACCTATCCGCGTCAACGCCAGCTGCAGATAGGTATCGGCGTCCCGTGTGCACCGCACCATGCTCCGCCGTGTATCTCTAGTTATCCGATTGAAAATGACGCGGCGTCCAGCGTCATTTTGACGCTCGTGTGCACCGGGGCTTAGCCTCTTTGTTGTCAAAGAAAGCTGATTCATTACGCTTTTATTAACTAATATTGCAGTAACCATAATGAACTAATGATGTGTAAAATTAATCATTATTAAATTATCACACTGTAAGACCATAGGTCTACCGTCCGTTGTTTTTTTTTTTTTTTTTTTTCTTTTAATAAAGTATTATATTATACTCTGTACACGCTTTCGTGGCAGGTTGCCCATGTCAAAATCCCCCTTGTCCCACACCATGGATCGGCGACGCCGGGAGCTCGACCTACCTGCTAAGTCTTTCGCGGTAACTTACTCTGTATAGCGCTAAATTTCTTGTCGTATCCGAGGATCTCTGATATAATTAGAGATCCTCGAATACGACGAGAAATCGACCTGCTAAGGACTAATGCATTTTTCAACCTCAAAATATGACCCTCTTCAAAAAACGAAATCCTATCAGCCAAGTATGCTACAATGTCTGTTAATGAAATTGGATTCTTCATAAAATTTTTGTCAGAATGAGACCAAACAACTGAAAATTTGGCAGTGTTTGAATGTTTTTATCATAAAGCCGGGTTGTTCCCCGTAATATAGACTTGGGAAAAAATCAGTGTTTTAGTTGTTTGTGCAATGCAGTGTTTATACTTTTACTGTTCAAAATTTTCCCCTGAATTTTATTTTATTAAAATAAGGACCAATTCCGTAATCCAACAAAGTTGGATAATCTTAAAGGAGACAAACACAGTAACCGAGGAGTTAATTGGGGGGGCTGAGAAGAACCTCAAACAGCACGGCGTTGCCGGATTGAGGATCGCCACAGGTAATCGAACTGCCTCGAAAGCGTGGACGGAGAATAATTGTAGAATCGAACCTTGGCAGGTGGTGTGACCTCAATATGTACACCCTGTATAGAGAATGCATAATAACAGGTACCTATTAAATTCATATAGGAAACGCTTATCAATATTGACATGGATATGTCTTTGCTCTGGGGGTCAACCAAAAATTTCCGTGACGCAAAATTTGTGTCACAATTTCAGTGTTTTTCACGTACAACCCAGCCGTTGCTAGGGGAATGGAACTTCCGCAGTTTTCATCGCACAAAAATCGTTCGCCAGTCGTTGGAAAGCGCTTGATTTATGTGATAAATGTTCACATCTCAAGCTACCAATTTCCCTTTCCTTACGTACCTGACTACATTCCAAAACTAAGTTGATTGGACTATAAACAATTTTAATAAGCCGGTTACAATATTCTTAACGTAAAACAATAGCATCATTTACTCCACTCCATAGGAAACATTTTCATCCTCTTAACAACAGTCGAGAACAACTCGAGGACAACCGTTATGAAATCCCCAACCAAAGACATATCCATGTAACATGGTATCTGCTTGTAAAGCGGATAGTGGAACTCGTTTACGAGTTTGTTTGAATAGCAGATTTTTGTACCGCTTGTGTCGAATTAATTTCTGTGAAATATTTAATGAGTTTTTTAATACGCTTTCCAAATCTGCCCAGGTTTTTTTCCCCCCATCTCACCTGGCAACCCAGACTGTAGATAGGCAGCTATTAAACTGTGGAATATTTATCTGGTGTGTTTCAATACAGCAAGTTAACAACACTGAGAGCAATCCAGTAAAAACCGCTTCCCAGAACGAGTGTCCACATTGTCGGTCCGCCCTGTAAACCTTTTTCACCGAGCCGCAAGAGCCCCGCGGTCATTTGTTTCCATAACACTTCGCTTCTCTTCACCACCGCCTGTTTGTCCCAAAGGGATATAATTTTTCTCTTTTTTTTCAGCCCGGGTGATTTGACGTAATCCGAACCATTATTCAATTCGAGGGGAATCGTCGTTTTTCTATTTATTATTTTCAGTTTTTTCCCTTCCCCCCATCCCGTTTACAGCGTTGAGGGAGACGTTTGAGAGCGAATCCGTTATTGCGAAGCCGAGGCACTTGTAACTGTCAGAGACGAGCTCGCGGTGGGTGAATATTCAGAGAGCGGCCGTGTTAAAGCACCTCTGCATAAACATTTCCCAGCCAAAACTATTGTATTTCATACTATTCTTCGGCTTCCCAAACTCCAGCACAATACTGCCAGCCTGTTGTACCGCAATGGTAATTTGAATAATAATTTGTATTTACCAAGATATATATCTATTTTGTTTTTCCCATCTCCGACATCACGTTAATTTTATTACTGTACATCAGTTCTCGTTAAATAAAGAGAATCTAGTAAATAGCAGATGTTTAATTAAATTAAATTAATGCCTCCTCGGTAGGCAATGTGAAATAATACCATCAGCATTGCGAGTTATTTATTTTACTAAGTTCTCCAAGACCAACCGTTCAAAATTCATTATTGTCTGTTATTCGCTCTTTAGAAACGCTGCAAATGATTACACAACGGTTTATTATTTATATATATGATAGCAGAACACATGACCATAACTATTAAACGAAGTTTATTATACAATTATTATCGATTATTATCTAAATATAAGTGCATAGAAGTAGACGCCTACCAAGGAGACATTAATTTAATTAAATATGACACCTGCACTTTACTAGACTCTCTGTATTTAACAAGAGCTGGTGTTCAGTAATTAATAATATATAAATCCTGATATAAATAGCAGTAAATAATAGAATTATCTTTTACTTTCCTTTGGGAGGATGTACGACATGGGCCGAGAATCTCAGTGGCAGCAGCCATTGTGAAGTAGAACCGAATAATCGTTATATACTTTTCGTAATCAGTTGAGTTGCGCAAAGTATACGGAAAATTGTATTTAAAAAAAAAAATGTACGATCGACTTGTGAAGTTTGGGTATAACATTCTTGAACATCCCGTAAACCTACCGTATCACCTAAAATGCGTTTGATGTGTGAGTGAACAAAACTAGTTAAATTATAATGCATATATACTGCATTTGGTAATGCATAGGTAATGCATTAGATAATGCATAGCTAATGCATCAGATATTGCATTTGTATTCAAGTCAAGGGCTTAATAAGGACTCGAACTAAGTAATTCGCGACGAAGTTGTGGAAACCCATTTCAAAACGGGATATAGTGGGAAAAGTTGTCTATTTCCACAAAAATAAAGAGTCACAATGTTAAATTAATTTCCACAGTTAGGTCATCAACTGTAACATTCAATAATTAGAACTGCTAAGGAGCTTACAAAGGCTGACAACCAATCCAATCCCGATCCTAGCTGTATTGTTTCTGGTTGATGTTCTCCTGATTATCATTATTGGACTGTTCCAAATTTCTTTGTTCATCTGTCACATAAATTTAAATATATTTCTCTGGACTAAGGGAGGGATGACGTATGGATGTATTGTATAAGTCTGCATAGATGATGCTCGAGCCCTACACCTTGTTTGAATCTAGTATGATGGATGATGCAACAGCCGGAGATACTATTCAGGTTTGATTGATAAATGTTGAACTTTGCCTTCTCATACCGTTATGGATTATGCAGGGTACAACAGTCGTGGGTTCGTTGAATGGATTATAAACCCATTCACTTTCACTCAATGATCTAATCAACAATCAACACGCAGGATTTACTTCTGATAGATGAAGCTGGACAATAAATTACCCAAGACGTCAGCCGCTGTAGCTGGTCAACTTGTTTGGTCCACTTCTACAACTCTCATGATTCAGTACCGTTGATTTTTAATCCCTAAGCTGTAAAATATGTCTTCATATTTTTGGTTTATTATTTCCAATAATAAGCCTATGTGATCGTGTAGGACAAATTTTTTATAACCCCCCCTCAAACTTTGTCACTTTACGTTTCAAGGTGCGTAGAATCCAAATTTGAAATGTCCGTCCGCCGTTCGCCGTCCGCCGTTCGCCGTCCGCCGTCCGGGCCATAAAAGGCCTAAGAATTGACTTAAAAAACCCGTTCTTTCGCACATAGACTCCATTTGGGGTCTAGTTGGTCCTAACGTTTAACCATCCCGATCGCTTTACTCGCATAGATACTATGGGCCAAAAACGGGCAAAAAGTGTCTTTTTCTACGTTCGCACGCCTGGCACGCTCGCGGGGGGTCACGGTGGGCGGTGAGGGGGCGGGCGGGGGGGTGGAGTGAGAGGAGGCGCCGGCGCCGCGGCACCTTGTGGTGGGTACGGCGCCGGCGTTCCTTCGAGGCATGAATATATGTTTTTTTCAAGGTCATATTTGTGTGTTAATACCAAAGCTTTTCCTACGCATATTTAATAACATATCCTCTCGACTTTTCGTACGTACTTAGATAATGATATTATTAAGGCAATAACTATTTGAATAGATAGGAGCTCAAATCGAGAAATATAAACATGCGTGTATAATTATAGAAGTATAGGTTGTGGCAACTCGAAATAGGACACGCCGAGGAGTCTGGACGGGCCTTATGACGTACGCTAGCCAACTAAAACTATGATCATACTCAATTGAAAAAATAATAAACCTTTGTGAAATAATTTGCAGCGTTTTTCATTTATGCCGATTATATTTTTAATGCAATGCTTCTCCGAAAATTCTTAATATTTCTGAAAATTAAAAATTCTACACATTTGTTTTTGAATGCAGTTGTGGGTAATCTTTCATCCAACCGTACCGTCAAGTATTGATTTGGGAAGAACGAAACTGATAGAGAACCATCTAACCCTAACCCCCACATTCCATGAACATTTCATAAAAATCTGTTGAATATTGTGGAAATCAAGCTAGTTACAAGGATTTACGGATACATAACAGACACTCACATACACAATTACGCAGACACAAACATAGATATACCGGAACAAAGTTATTGAGAATGGTCTGAAACGTAAAATGCGAGTGAAAATTTTACCACAGTAAGAAAGCAACAACTGTTTAATTTTGAACTCAAAAACTTTTCCATCTCTCAAAAGTGAAAGCAATGCTTCCACTTCCTATAGTTCGGCTTGGGAACAATATACGAAATAAAATTTAGCATCTGGGTATCAATGCTTCACTAGTAGGTACCTACATAGTTTTTTTACTCAATTTTCCTAAGTTAGAATGAAATCCATTGAGACTATTCCATTATTGGCATTATATCAGCTGATATTTGCAAGGCAGTTTCTATATCTTCCAGCCCCGCTAAGCTGTAATTTCGTCTCCGTTTCGGATCAGATGAGTCTCTTAGAGAATTTTACACTCTAGGAAGCTGTAATTTTTGTATTGTAGCAGAGCTTTACACTCTAGGATTGGCTAATCAATCCGGATCAGATTTGCTTTGCTGCGGACAGGGATTTTTCTATTATAGTCTCGCGCTTGGAAATCCGAAGATATTTTTTCGATATTCGAGCCCTTAGAGAAAGCGAACCGTTCAACGTACAGCGTTAAGGATGGTTTTAATATATTCTTTGGGAGTATATTTATCATTGACAAGCAAAAAATCATTTTTGTTACCTTGAAAGTTTTCAAGATCCCGATTTCGGAATGTTTAGTCTTTTAATGGTAGGTACCTTTTAGGATTGATGAAAATTTATGTCGAGCTTCTAGGATCATCTAAATCCCAAATGCGATTTATAACCCAAGTTTCATGGTTTGGTCTAGTAATTTTGGAAGAAAGCTCTGGACGGTAGACGGACGGATATATATATATATATATATATATATATATATATATATATACTTGAGGTTGAGAATTGACCAAGCTAGTCTTTGTGTAGAGTTGTTTATTTACCTACGACGTTTCGGTCCTGGAGCAGGACCCTATTCATGTAGATAGTTAGTTTGCCTATACAAAAAACAATGAAGAAATTGAAATACCTACATCGTTATAGACAACAGAAAATTATAGACGACAGTTTCTGTTGTCTATAACGATGTAGGTATTTCAATTTCTTCATTGTTTTTTGTATAGGCAAACTAACTATCTACATGAATAAGGTCCTGCTCCAGGACCGAAACGTCGTAGTAAAATAAACACAAAGACTAGCTTGGTCAATTCTCAACCTCAAGTACTCATATTTGACTAGTCAGAAACTCACCACAATATATATATATATATATATATATATATATATATATATATATATATATTTTTTTTTTTTTTTTTTTTCTTTCGATTTTTGGATTTTACGCATCATGAAACGTAAACCATCAAATCTTCAGGGGAGATAAAAAATTGTCTTGGTCGATTACAAAGGTTCACTCTTGAAAATAATAAACCAAAATCCTACTCCTTTTATGAGGAGTTCCCTCCCAAACAGTTGCTGTAGGTATATGTTATATAGGTATCTGATCATCGGCAATCTTCTGACGATTCCCTGGGTACCCATCCCCAGTTTTAGGATTCCATTATGATTATGATTTATATTTCACGTTATATATTGACCCTGAATATTTCCATTTACTACAACCATTCATCCATCCTGCACTATGTTTTTCAGATAAGACTCCACACTGAGAAAAGACTCCAGACGAACTACTCAATAGGAAATTTTAATGCCCCCTATGTCTAGTGACCTACTAGTTGAGATGCGACTAAGATCTTTAAATTATAATTTAAAAAATCAATCGAACGCATCGCACCGACCCAAATCCATAATTACGTAAATGAGGATCAACATGAAAAGCCTGATCTGTGCGGACACTTTCCCTACTTCATCTCCCCCATTTCTCTGAACAAAAATTCGTTCCTTCCCTAAAGTTGAGGAACTCGTTAGCGCCTTACTTCCAGCCTTCTGATCCGGCAAATATACATTCTGTCAAAGCTGAAGACAAGCATTCGTTAGCTCGACATCTGTTCATCGAGTTGGGGGAAGTTGGATCGTTTCAAGCCGTTGTTCGACACTGCCGGTGCCCAAAGTTTTTACTCAATGTCCCCTGTTACGAGTACGGAATTCATGGGCAGAATCAATAAGTTTCCGGTTTCCAAATTCCCTAATGACTTTCGCTTAATTAGTAGCTTTGATTCCAAAATACAACGGGCAGTTCTTTGACAGTCATTGAAGAATTGGTAAAGATCAAACTCATTGTAACTTCATGGTAACTCATTGGGTTTGCTTCTCCACAGTGGAAGGCATAGAAGATAATATACGTTTTCATGGAAAAATTTCCAAATTAGAAGTTGTGATCCCCCTTCTGATTCCCAACAATGCATATCATTCCAAAGCTTCTTAGATGCGTTTATTTCCGTCCTTCTGTGTAACATACTTGTACATAAATACAGATGCATGTTGCATATACAGTAGAATCTCTCTTAACCGTCCTTTGGATCAGCCGGCCACCCGTTTAATCTTCTTTATATTCCCTCAGATTTCAGTCAGCCAGATGGACTGTCTTCATTCATTCTTCATAACCTTCCTGGAAGGTAAAGTGTAGAAAAAAATATATCTTTTCCTGTTTTACGTATCTTGGCACTTCAAGCCCTTCCCGAAACATGGTGGCAAGGGAAAGAACATCTAATCACTTCTTTTATCTATGATCACTCGTTCACCTACTAATTACTCTGGCCCCACACTATGGAGTTGAAACACATGGGCGAGCAAATATTCTCAGAACTTAAAGTAAAGAAAAACTATATTTCCCAATATTGTAGGTAGTAGTTATTGTTCTAAGCATCTAGTTCTCATAAAGCATCTACCATTGCTTCACTAGTCCATCCGCTCGGACTATATCTATCTATACTACTAGCCGCTCCGGCTCGCTACGCTCGCCTCCACGTCCAGCCGGGGGGCAAGCCCCCCGGACCCCCCATTAAATTGCTCGCTTCGCTCGCAACGTGTGGCGTGTAGGGAATATTGCTCGCTTCGCTCGCAAAGTCTGGCATGTAGGATATGTTGCTCGGTTCGCTCGCAAACGGTAGATCTCTAAGGGAGGGTTTAACTTCTGTAGGGGATGCTGCTCGCTTCGCTCGCAAACGGTAGATCTCTAAGGGTAGGTTTAACTTCTGTAGGGGATGATGCTCGCTTCGCTCGCTTGAGGAAGTTATACTGCCCACCCAACTTGGCAGACGTTTTTTTCAGTTGGGAATTATTACAAACAATTTAAATCTTATAAAACTACGTGGAACCACGAAAAGTTTATTCGGGGATGTTGCTCGCTTCGCTCGCAAGGTATACCTGTATATGTGTAGGACAAAGTCCGTATTTATTATTTGAAATGGCTCTCGCTTCGCTCGCAAGGTAGGTACCTATGTAGGCATACCTGCTCGCCTCGCAACGTTGTGACATCGAACCCTTCACGTCAATTCTTGAGCCTTCTCTCGTCCACGGCAGAATCATTTTAATCGCTTTGCTCGCTTCTGCTCGCAATTTGACCGAGTTCTCGTCACTTTTTTTGATATCCGATTTCGGATTCAGATTCGGCGGACCCAAAGCTGTATTTCGCCCGCGAAAACCGTTCCGAAAAACGTACCTTTATGGGGTATATTTTAATCGGAAAAAACCAAGTTTTTCGGCGGACTTTTCGAGAAAACGGGTCCGTACTCTCGCATTTTTTTAACGCATTTCCCGATACTTTTTTCGCGATCCGATCGCGCCGTCGTCTTCCTCGTTCAAAAACCTACGAAACCCGTATTTTTCCGGAATTGTCAACGGCCGTTTAGAGGGGTAGGGGAAGCGGGGAAGTCCAAAAAGCGCACATTAATTCTTACTTCGACCCCCCTCCCGCCCTACGGCCCATGGTTCGGGTGGGATTAGAAAATTTTAAATTCGCTTATACACCCTATCGGAAAATCCCAAGAAGATCCCCCCACTCGTAGATCCGGCCCACTCAGCCGTTTGGCCGTGCATAGACACGACAAACGGACAAACGGACGGAGTTTCATTCTTATAAATCTATACTATTAATAAGAATGAAACTCCGTCTGTGTTTGTCTGTTTGTTTGTCGTGTCTATGCACGGCCAAACGGCTGAGTAGGCCGGATCTACGAGTGGGGGGATCTTCTTGGGATTTTCCGATAGGGTGTATAAGCGAATTTAAAATTTTCTAATCCCACCCGAACCATGGGCCGTAGGGCGGGAGGGGGGTCGAAGTAATAATTAATGTGCGCTTTTTGGACTTCCCCGCTTCCCCTACCCCTCTAAACGGCCGTCGAAAATTCCGGAAAAATACCGGTTTCGTAGGTTTTGAAACGAGAAAGACGACGGCGCGATCGGATCGCGAAAAAAGTATTGGGAAATGCGTCAAAAAAATGCGAAAGTACGGACCGTGTTTTCTCGAAAAGTCCGACAAAAACTACGTTTTTTCCGATTAAAATATACCCCATAAAGGTACGTTTTTCGGAACGGTTTTCGCGGGCGAAATACAGCTTTGGGTCCGCCGAATCTGAATCCGAAATCGGATATCGAAAAAAGTGACGAGAACTCGGTCAAATTGCGAGCGGACGATTAAAATGATTGTGCCCTGGACGAGAGAAGGCTCAAGAATTGACGTGAAGGGTTCGATGTCACAATGTTGCGAGGTATACATAGGTACCTACCTTGCGAGCGAAGCGAGAGCCATTTCAACAGAATAAATACGGACTTTGTCATACACATATACAGGTATACCTTGCGAGCGAAGCGAGCAACATCCCCGAATAAACTTTTCGTGGTTCCACGTAGTTTTATAAGATTTAATTTGTTTGTAATAATTCCCAACTGAAAAAAACGTTTGCCAAGTTGGGTGGGCAGTATAACTTCCTCAAGCGAGCGAAGCGAGCAGCATCCCCTACAGAAGTTAAACCTACCCTTAGGTTCGCTCGCAACATCTCCTACATGTTTCTATTGTAATACATCGCATGTATACAGCCACACTTTGCGAGCGAAGCGAGCAACATTCCCTACATACCACACTAAACTTTTCGTGGTTCCACGTAGTTTTATAAGATTTAATTTGTTTGTAAGAATTCCCAACTGAATTCCCCTCTAAACGGCCGTCGAAAATTCCGGAAAAATACCGGTTTCGTAGGAAGACGACGGCGCGATCGGATCGCGAAAAAAGTATCGGGAAATGCGTCAAAAAAATGGGAGAGTACGGACCCGTTTTCTCGAAAATTCCGACGAAAAACTTGGTTTTTTAAAACTAAAATATACCCCATAAAGGTACGTTTTTCGGAACGGTTTTCGCGGGCGAAATAAAGGTTTGATCCCGCCGAATCTGAATCCGAAATCGGATATCGAAAAAAGTGACGAGAACTCGGTCAAATTGCGAGCGGAAGCGAGCAAAGCGATTAAAATGATTGTGCCGTGGACGAGAGAAGGCTCAAGAATTGACGTGAAGGGTTCGATGTCACAATGTTGCGAGGCGAGCAGGTATACATAGGTACCTACCTTGCGAGCGAAGCGAGAGCCATTTCAAATAATAAATACGGACTTTGTCCTACACATATACAGGTATACCTTGCGAGCGAAGCGAGCAACATCCCCGAATAAACTTTTCGTGGTTCCACGTAGTTTTATAAGATTTAATTTGTTTGTAAGAATTCCCAACTGAAAAAAACGTCTGCCAAGTTGGGTGGGCAGTACAACATTCCCTAATAAACTTTTCGTGGTTCCACGTAGTTTTATAAGAATTAATTTGTTTGTAAGAATTTCCAACAGAAAAAAACGTCTGCCAAGTTGGGTGGGCAGTATAACTTCTTCAAGCGAGCGAAGCGAGCAGCATCCCCTACAGAAGTAAAACCTACCCTTAGGGATCTACCGTCTGCGAGCGAAGCGAGCATCATTCCCTACATGTTGGGTGGGCAGTATAACTTCCTCAAGCGAGCGAAGCGAGCAGCATCCCCTACAGAAGTTAAACCTACCCTTAGAGATCTACCGTTTGCGAGCGAAGCAAGCAACATCCCCTACATGTTTCAATTGCGAGCGAAGCGAGCAACATTCCCTACATACCACACTTTGCGAGCGAAGCGAGCAACATTCCCTACATGCCACACTTTGCGAGCGAAGCGAGCAACATTCCCTACATACCACACTTTGCGAGCGAAGCGAGCAATTCAATGGGGGGTCCGGGGGGCTTGCCCCCCGGCTGGACGTGGAGGCGAGCGTAGCGAGCCGGAGCGGCTAGTAGTTAATAAACTTGATCTCGCAAGGTAAAAATTCCATTGAAACTCTCAGCTGAGAATTCCATTTGAATTACATCAGCTGTACTTACAATGCAAGTTTCATGTGTTCCGATCACATTCTCTAGCGGTCATTATTGGAAATTAGCAGTTTAACCACTAATTAAAAGATTCACTAGCAGCGCATGATTTCTCTGTTCTCCCACCTGGAAATCCAAGGGTATTTTTTCATTATTTTATTATAATAAACTTTTTTTCTTTTCAATGGGATAATGTTTATATCAATGACAACCAAAAAATCAGGACTGTTACTTCTTTGAAGTTTTCGAGATCTAAATTTTTGAATACTTAATAAGCTACCTCTCAAGGTTGATAGAAATTGATGCCGAGCTTTTAGGACCAACTAAACCCCAAATTTGATTTATTACCTAAGTTTCATCAACTTCGGTTCAGTAGTTTTGGAGAAAAGCAATGGACTGCCGATGGTGGACGGACGGATTTTTTTCCCCCTTGATTTTTTTATTCTACGCATCATGAAACTTGAATCAAGAAATTTTAGGGGGGGAGGGGGGTGTTTAAATACATGCCTATTATACGTTTTTTTTTTAAATCTTGGTCTTGAGCTTTATAATATCTAAGCGTCGTACACTTTATTAAATTACTTGTTTAATTGATTCCGCGTCGGTATTTAAAAATGAATAAATGACCGAATATTTTATCTAACTTAATTATTCGCCGCTGGACCGTCGTCGGTTTTGAAGATTTTCAATTACTACCTTTTCCATTTCCCCCTCGTTGACAGCTGTCACCTCGTTCAATACCAAAGACATTTTACTTAAAGATCATAGCCCGCAACCTTCTAACTCTCAATGAAGCGAAATACAATAATTTTATAATAATGAATGAACTAAGAAATGTGAACGCAAATAAATCTAAAAAATTTAAACTGCTGTTCAAGAATTACGAGTTTTCACTGAAGCCATGAATTCAAAATCGAATAACAATAAACATCCTATAATTTTTTAAACTCCATAATAAATTTTTCATTAGGAATACTTTTATAAAAACAAAATTAGGTACCCTCTTGAACATTATTTTTCTTGAAATATTCATTTTGAGTTTTTATTTGCGATATATTTTGAGTTGTGAAATCTGCCTGGGTGATCTATTTTGATTGTAATCCGACAGCCGCATGGAATCTCTTTCCAATTTCATTATCGTTGCCTCCAATATTTCCAAATAGTTAGAGAAAAGAAATGTCCGACCTTAGAAAATATAAATATACGAAAAAGTCACGTTTCACAGCGCCTACGAATCAGCTCTTAAGACTCCCCTCCCAGCTATGCTTCCCCCAGGATGTCCGCTCAGTGACGCTCATGCCACCAGCTGCCTCTGACCTCACCCGTCGTTGCTATCAGGTAAATACTGAAGTCCTATACGTCAAAATGACTCCACGATAGTAATGCTGTAGGTGAGGTGGAGTCAGTTTGACTCCACGATAATATTGCACACCCCTGATGTCGAGCCAAGTTGAGTCCATAATCACATTGCATGCCCCTGTTGTTCAGTCAAATTTACTCCACAATATCAAAGGAGCTGTTAAGTCAAGAACATGCATATTTGTACGAAGAAATTAGGCTGCTACTTGAGGAGATGAGCGAACAAAATGACGACTTCGCATCAAGTTCTGAAGAAGACGACCCAGATCCATTCGACGGAATCGACTTGGAGGACAAAAACGATCCAGATTTTGTTGCTGAAGATGATGATGGGGAACTCTCGACAGAAAGTGAGGACGAGGTGAAGGGGATTTGATAAAGGATAAACTCTCTCATCGTTGGAAGATGATGCGGTTGGAGAAAAATCAGAAATTTAGAGCCACTCTAAAATCGACCATTCAAGGGAACCTCAACATGTCAGCACCGCCTCCTCGCCCTACTTTTGATCCTGAAGAAACAACTCAGACGGAACCTGTGGGGGAAACTACAGTTTCAGCTCCACCCCCTGCTGACTCTCAAAGCGCTCCACAGCCAACAACACCCAAACAAAAACCAGCAAAAAGGATGTATTGCAGCATGTGTCCGTCCTCTCTGAAGCAAAGAACGTCCACAACTTGCTCAAAATGTGACAGGCTGATTTGCGGTGGCCACACGGTAAAAACATTCCGTCCAAATTGTTTATTATTTTCAGAGGGCTGCTCCCATATAAACATAGTTTTAGTTTATGACTGTAAACAGCCTAACATTCGTTTCAACAATCAATCTCTTCAATATTAACTAGAAAAGAAGTTCCATAGTCTTTTGATAGAGAAAATAAGAATTTCATAATATCATATTTCGTCCTAAATTTTTCTACTTATTTGCTATTTATTTTTATTCGTATACTATTGTTTCTTGAATTTCCAAAGAGTTTTTACTGTGATTCACCTGAAACGGTTATATTGTTTAGTTATTGTTAGTCAAACGTTTAGTCAATTAGCAATGGAACTAAAGAAACTGACTGTCAAATTATTTTGCTAAGTAGGTATCGAGTTATTTTGAAGTCATTGTAATTGGAAGGATTAAAAGTTTATGGATTTCAGGTATTGTCAAATGCATACATATTTTGTAATGAAGAAGGAAATGATTAAACATTTAATTTGATCATACGATTTTTTTTAAATAAGAAAAATCTTGTTTTTAAGCTGAAAGGAGCGGATATTATGTTGAATACAGCATTAATATGTTGTTCACATTTCATTGTATTATGGTTTTGATTTTTCTCCAAACAAACAGTATTGAAAAACCAGTGGAAAGTGACGAACTTCAGTGGGAGTCATTTTGACTCCGATCCATAGTAATGAGGGGGTATGATTCATCGATAGTATTCTAGGGTTAAGATTCTTATTTAAGTAAATTTTAATTAAAATAATAGTTGTAATTTTAAAAAAATTCCAGTCACGCCACTGTCACACATATACCTAGGTACATACTGAATTTATAAGTTTTGTAGAAGAGTAAAACTGTGGGAGATTAATTACACTGTAATTTCAAGGTTTCAGGCTATAATCTACGCTTTTCAATTACTTCTGGAGACCTAAAGATTCCTAAATTTGTTGAAAAGTATGTTGTGGGTTTTTTAGAATTGCTTGTTGGCGATTTGTCCAGTAATGGCGTGAGACATATTTTACGCGCTGCATTCTGGCCTTCCCTGAAGCTTAAATAGGAAAATCGCTAAACGCGAGTCTAATCTTTTTATTAGGTACTAGCCGCTCCGGCTCGCTACGCTCGCCTCCACGTCCAGCTTATTAAAGCTCGCTTCGCTCGCAACGTGTGGCGTGTAGGGAATATTGCTCCCTTCGCTCGCAAAGTCTGGCATGTAGGATATGTTGCTCGCTTCGCTCGCAAAGTCTGGCGTGTAGAAAATGTTGCTCGCTTCGCTCGCAAAGTATGGCATTTAGGGAATTTTACTCGCTTTGCTCGCAAACGGTAGATCCCTAAGGGTAGGTTTAACTTCTGTAGGGGATGCTGCTCGCTACGCTCGCTTGAGGAAGTTATACTGCCCACCCAACTTGGCAGACGTTTTTTTCTGTTGGGGAATTCTTACTTACAAATTAAATCTTATAAAACTACGTGGAACCACGAAAAGTTTATTAGGGGATGTTGCTCGCTTCGCTCGCAAGTCCGTATTTATTCTGTAGGGATGCTGCTCGCTTCGCTCGCTTGAAGAAGTTATACTGCCCACCCAACTTGGCAGACGTTTTTTTCTGTTGGAAATTCTTACAAACAAATTAATTCTTATAAAACTACGTGGAACCACGAAAAGTTTATTAGGGAATGTTGTACTGCCCACCCAACTTGGCAGACGTTTTTTTCAGTTGGGAATTCTTACAAACAAATTAAATCTTAGAAACTACGTGGAACCACGAAAAGTTTATTCGGGGATGTTGCTCGCTTCGCTCGCAAGGTATACCTGTATATGTGTAGGACAAAGTCCGTATTTATTATTTGAAATGGCTCTCGCTTCGCTCGCAAGGTATTGCGTAGAAGTGGAAATGGGAACCCCCCTGTGAGGGTCCCTTCAGGTAAGCAACGTTGTGTAACGGCGGCCCGTGGTCGATTAATTTCTGATGTTAAACGCTTCCCTCGCAATTCCCCTCCCAATTTGACCTACTTTCCGTCACTTTTTTCGATATCCGACTTCGGATTCAGATTCGGCGGGATCAAAGCTGTATTTCGCCCGCGAAAACCGTTCCGAAAAACGTACCTTTATGGGGTATATTTTAATCGGAAAAAACCAAGTTTTTCGGCGGACTTTTCGAGAAAACGGGTCCGTACTCTCGCATTTTTTTAACGCATTTCCCGATACTTTTTTTGCGATCCGATCGCGCCGTCGTCTTCCTCGTAGGAAAACCTACGAAACCCGTATTTTTCCGGAATTGTCAACGGCCGTTTAGAGGGGTAGGGGAAGCGGGGAAGTCCAAAAAGCGCACATTAATTCTTACTTCGACCCCCCTCCCGCCCTACGGCCCATGGTTCGGGTGGGATTAGAAAATTTTAAATTCGCTTATACACCCTATCGGATAATCCCAAAAAGATCCCCCCACTCGTAGACTCCCCCCACTCAGCCGTTTGGCCGTGCATAGACACGACAGACAGACAGAGCGACAGACAGACGGAGTTTCATTCTTATTAATAACTAGCCGCTCCGGCTCGCTACGCTCGCCTCCACGTCCAGCCGGGGGGCAAGCCCCCCGGACCCCCCATTAAGTTGCTCGCTTCGCTCGCAACGTGTGGCATGTAGGGAATATTGCTCGCTTCGCTCGCAAAGTCTGGCATGTAGGATATGTTGCTCACTTCGCTCGCAAAGTCTGGCATGTAGAAAATGTTGCTCGCTTCGCTCGCAAAGTATGGCATTTAGGGGATGTTGCTCGGTTCGCTCGCAAACGGTAGATCTCTAAGGGTAGGTTTAACTTCTGTAGGGGATGCTGCTCGCTTCGCTCGCAAACGGTAGATCTCTAAGGGTAGGTTTAACTTCTGTAGGGGATGCTGCTCGCTTCGCTCGCTTGAGGAAGTTATACTGCCCACCCAACTTGGCAGACGTTTTTTTCTGTTGGAAATTCTTACAAACAAATTAATTCTTATAAAACTACGTGGAACCACGAAAAGTTTATTAGGGAATGTTGTACTGCCCACCCAACTTGGCAGACGTTTTTTTCAGTTGGGAATTCTTACAAACAAATTAAATCTTAGAAACTACGTGGAACCACGAAAAGTTTATTCGGGGATGTTGCTCGCTTCGCTCGCAAGGTATTGCTGTATATTTGTAGGAAAAAATCCGAATTTATTCTGTTGAAATGGCTCTCGCTTCGCTCGCAAGGTACCTGCTCGCAACACCCAAACACCGAAACCTGTACCTGAGTTTATCGAACCCCAAACACGTCTGTCTTCCTTGAGCCTTCACGCGTCCACAGCACATATAATAATTTCTCATTTTAATAGCTTAGTCTCGCTTCCCTCGCGATTTGACCAACTTAACGTCACTTTTTTCGATATCCGATTTCGGATTCAGATTCGGCGGACCCAAAGCTGTATTTCGCCCGCGAAAACCGTTCCGAAAAACGTACCTTTATGGGGTATATTTTAATCGGAAAAAACCAAGTTTTTCGGCGGACTTTTCGAGAAAACGGGTCCGTACTCTCGCATTTTTTTAACGCATTTCCCGATACTTTTTTCGCGATCCGATCGCGCCGTCGTCTTCCTCGTAGGAAAACCTACGAAACCCGTATTTTTCCGAAATTGTCAACGGCCGTTTAGAGGGGTAGGGGAAGCGGGGAAGTCCAAAAAGCGCACATTAATTCTTACTTCGACCCCCCTCCCGCCCTACGGCCCATGGTTCGGGTGGGATTAGAAAATTTTAAATTCGCTTATACACCCTATCGGAAAATCCCAAAAAGATCCCCCCACTCGTAGATCCGGCCCACTCAGCCGTTTGGCCGTGCATAGGCACGAGCGACAGACAGACAGACGGAGTTTCATTCTTATTAATAATAGAGATAGAGATAGAGATAGAGAAGAGATGTAGAAATACTGGTGCATGTTTCATTGAAATTGGTTCAAACACGGGAGACCAGCATTAGTTTTGTGTATTTTATTTTTCTCGAAGATCCAAGGGCGTGTTGATTCTTTTTCGAAGTAGAAACTCCAGTAAATATTCCATTGAGATCGGTGACAGACTTACCGCGTACTCTTCTTGTTAGTGGTATTTCTAAGAACTAACCACGTCCGCCGCTAGGAGCGCCAGGGGTCGAAGGACCTAATGAACATGGTGGTTGGTATGTTTTTCCCCTTCTTGATTCCTTGCGTCACCCCTTTTTGCTCTAAAATTCGTTTTCTTCACCATCAATCTCATCAATACTGGTAAAAAATGAGAATTATGTTATCCTATTATAGAAAAGAGAGAAGTATGTATGTGTGAGTAAGGTCGATTCACGTCCAAACGGCTTGACTGATTTTGATGCGCTTGACTGATGAAATGATCGCAAATTGTTGCCCCGGTAAACATGTTTGTAAATAAGGAAAACCCTGATATGCGGAACTGTTTTACACATCAAATTAGGTTAGGATTGGATCAGGTGTACAGAATTTACTATTCCGAATCCAAAGATACCAAAACGATTTTCGTGGGTTGAGCCGTTCAGTTGTAGTTGACAAAGTCAGATCTTCAAAAACTGATATTCTGAACGCCTTACAACTTACCACACGAAAAAGAGGAATATGTCATAACAATCACTGTAGTTTCTTGGCGTTTTGTTGACAGTCAACTAGCATAATATTACAGAGGATTAAATTAGGCTTGAACGAAGCCTTTTTACGGGTGGGAAAGGCCTTGGAACAATGTTTTATAGCGTGGAACACGCTTTTACCGGGACAAGAAGTGTGTATTTCGTTAAAAAATATTGTCACGAAAAAACGAAACTAAAGTAGTGGCTCGGCGGATCTAATTTCCTTGCTATTCAATCTATAAACATGACATTTGAAATGGAAAATTTTGGAAGTTTCAAAGAAAACCATGAAGTCTAAAGCCCCCCATCCTCCAGATCAGCTGAGAGAGATACGGAGCTATGTTATGTGTCCAACCTTTGAAGCTGAAATTTAAAATGGAGGCCTCTTGGGACATCTATGAACGAATAGTAATGTCTGAAGCTCCCCGGATCAGCTGAGTGAGCTCGAGAGCTAATTTTTTTGCTATTCAACCTATGAAAGCTAAAATTTCAAATTAAGACCTTTTGGGACGTCTAGAAATGGATCATGGAGTCGAGAGCCGTCCAGATCAGCTGAGTGAGCTGCGGAGCAATGTTCTTTGCTATTAAGCCTCTGTGAGGCTGAAATTGAAATGAAGGCCTCTTGGAATATCTAAAATTCAAGTATAAAGTCTGAGTCTCCCTAGATGACCTGAGTGGGCACCGGAGTTAATATCTCTGCTACTCAACCTATGATAGGTGAAATTTCAAATGGAGGCCTCTTGGAACATCTAGAACTTAATTATAAAATCTGAAGCCCCTAGATCAGCTGAGTGGCCTCCGGAGTTAATTTCTTCACTATAGGATAGTGAGAAGTATGTCTGTATGTCTGTGTGTGTAAGGTCGATTCACGTTCTAACGGCACGGCGGTTTTGTTTATGAATCATAAATTTGAAATAGAGAACCCTTGGGACGTATAGAAACGAATCATGAAGCTTAGTGTCCCCCAGATCAGCTGAGTGAGATCCTTATGTCAAAACCATTTACATTTTTTGAAATACGTATAGGCAGGTTATGAAAGAAAAGGTACAGAGCCAGTCTCATCAACTAAGTTACCTCTCAAGCTAACTTCCATATCTGAATAATACCGTGCAATTTGAAATGGAGCCTCTTTGGGACTGCTTGGTTACAATAACAAGATATATAGCCAATATGATCAGCTAATTAGGCCCTAATACGTTTCTTATTTTGCTTACGAAGATTAAACTTTAAACGGCATTTTCTATTATCTATTTGTATTTTAAACAACGGACTTTCCTGCTAGTTGATAATAAATTATAATAATAAAGAAACATAAATAAATAAAAAATGTCCGGCAAAAACAGAAAAACTTGTGTCCGTCACGACTATCCTTATAGGCCATCATGGTAGGGATATAGGAAGAGCAAATCGGTAAGCCTTGTTTCCGTGCTGCGCACTATCTCGACCTTCTCATGTTCGGAACCCCATTGACCAATATAATACCCAGGTACCCATGATATAAGCAGTAGGTATATATTGATAAAGAAGTGGAAAGCGCCACATGTTTTTCTAGGTGAACAGCATTCTAACAAACTAAGTGCTATGAAAACATAATTTTTGGCTTAGTTGGGGATCAGGAAGTCTTCCAACCCCATGTGTTGCTATTCGTAGTTTTCCAGTCCCCCACCTAATGAAAGACTTCGTGTAAAGCAGCTAAACGCTCTTCTTTTAGAAAGCAATGCCCAGCAAATATACGGTTTCAAACTCGAGGAAACAGCTTTCTCCATAAGAGAAGACGGGTCTTGAAGAAGAAAAAGGCCACAAAAGTTCTGACGACCCCGAAACAAAGTAGCGAAAAGAGTGTGGAAAGGGTCAACTTCGAACTGGGGAAAGTGAGTTGGGACACATGAAACTTCTAAAGGGTAACTTGCTCTGGTTCCTCCACAGGTCACGAATTACCGGTTAATGAACGTAAAAAAGAAGGAAGATAGAAAAGTAGAATGTATAAATTTTTATGAGTGTATTCCGAGTACATGCTGAAGCTTTCCTTAATGGATGTTTTCCTGAAATTTAACCTTGAATTACCACGTTTGATGTTCCAGTTCTTTTTACTATCCGCACTGATTGAGGTGTTTCGGAACACTCGCAGCAATACTGCTATGAATCAAGAAGTTAGTGATATAGTTCGGCTTTGGTTTTTCAGAATATAAGTAAAAAATATACATAATATTTTATTATTTACATTTCTTTTAGTCATTTAAGTAAGCGTATCACTTATCGAATCAGATGAGATTGTATCACCGTCGGTAATTCCCTCCTACTCGTCATAAAAAGTTCCATTTACACAGCACGATGTATGAGCGAATTTTCGTAGATTATTGTTTTATATTGAGTACTTTATTTTGAAATTTGAACTCTCTGAATGCAAAGAAATTGTTAAACACCGATTTGATGGCAAATGAATTCGTTCTAAATAACATTCCACGATTGAAAACAGATTTTGGATGTTCACTATTTTTTTTTTCTGTTTTTATTATCGAGTTTTCAGCAGATATTAATGAAAGCTAACGTATTTTGTGAATGAATTGCATAATGTTCTAGTTCATCGTTGTTAAACCTGTTTTTTTACTACAATTCGGCAAAAACATAAATTTAACGAACAAAAAAAAAGTAAATAAGCATTATAATGAGTACTGATATTTCGGAATATCGAATTTTAATTGTTGACCCCCGAGTATAACTAGGAAGCTAACGAAACAGTGGAAGTTCTAACCTGATAAAGTAAAGCCCTGTTCTTGTAAAAGAACAAAAACTCAACTAATCATACTAAAACACTACATAAAAACATCCTACGTGATAAAACGTCTGCAAACTTTACAATGTTGAAACATCTCGATTACCCAGAAATCCTTGTTATCAACTTACTGGAATACATAATTAATGAGTGAATATTAATGAGCTGCCTCATTAGTAAATTTTTTGCTACTCCTTCTTTTTGCCTGTTTCTCTTGTGTTCAAAATTTCCATCTCGATTTTTTATTCCCTTTTCTTAAACAAGATGCATCAAACTGGCTCATTAATTTCGCATTCGAAGAACTTGGAGGATAAATTCATTTTTGGTAGTGTGAGAAATAGATGATGTTTTTCTAATCAAACCTTTCATCCCATTTTCAATTTCTTCATAGATTTCTTAATGTACCTGTTTTATATTTTGCTCTTTCCCTGTACCTTATTCAAATTTTCACGCTTATTAAGGTAGATTAGTCTTGTAGAGTTATCATTCTTACTTTTATTTTATTATCAGAAATTACTAGTTTATTCATACATTATTTGAATCAAAAGCAGAGTAGGTACTTTCGATAATCTGGTACTCTATAAATATGCAAGGTGAAGTAATTCGATTTTCTACTTGAGACGTCTACAAACGAATCATGAAGACTGGAGCCTCCAGATCAGCTGAGTGAGATCCGGAGCGAAACTCTTTGCTATTCGAGACTTAAGTAGTGGTGTAGTAATACTATAGTAGCGGCGGATCTCATTTATTCGCAAATCAACCAATGAAGCTAAATTTGAAATGGAGAACGCTTGGGACGACAAGAAACGAATCATAAAGTCTTGACCCTCTGAACCCAAGTTCTTTGCTATTCAATCAACCTATGAAGCTGAAACATGGAACGGAGGCCCCTTGAGGCGTCTAAAAACGAATCATAAAGTCTATAGCCACCTACGTCAGCTGAGTAAGATCCTTAGCTAATTTCTTTGCTATTCAAGCTATGATGTTGAAATTTGAAATGGTGTACTCGTGGAACATTTAGAAATTAATTATCAAGTCTGAGGCCCCTTAGATCAGCTTTGTGAGCTCCGGAATTAATTTCTTCGCTATTCAACCTATGAAGCTAAAATTTGGAATAGACAACCCTTGAGACGTCTAGAAACGAGTCATGACGTCTAGAAACGAGTCATGACGTCTAGAGCCTCCCAGACCAGCTGATTGAGATACGGAGTAATTTCTTTGCTAACCTATGAAGCTGAAATTTTGAATGGAGCGTGTTCCACCGTCCTTCAACGCTTAGCCGAGGCTCAAGGTAAAAGCAAAAGAGGGTTTCCGGTTTTCGAGCATCGCCGAGTTTTCGTAGTAACAAACATTATCAAGTTAAAAATGTTATTGCACAAATAAGTTCCACAAAATAAGAATACGATACGTTTACAACAATAATAAGTGAGAATCTTTATTGCTTGTTGGTAATGATGACCTAATCGTACTTGTTTTCATGTGGAAATAGACAGTTCGCATAGACCTAGGGGCTGAGGCCAGTAAACCTAACAAAAAACCGTTGGGTTCTTTTTTTTTTTTTTTTTTTTTTTTTTTTTGGAAATAGACAACGTTATTTACCTACTTAAAATCCGAATTTCCGATATCCGATAAAAATTTTAGAAGTCATGGCTTGCTTCAATGATTTGAGGTGCGCGCATGCCCAGTAGCTGCTAATGATACAGTCGTGATGAAGCTCATTCATGGAGTAATCAAATCATCATTTCCCAACTACTTATCTTCCGTATTTATGCGAGATCGGATGACTACGTCCTGATAATTTATACTTGGTGGAATTTACGTTTGATAATGCGTCGACAGAAGTATTGATTTGTGATTGATGAAACTGATGGGGATAATTTACAGCCCAACCCGCACATTCCCTGAAAATTTCATCAAAATCTGATGAAAACTGTCGAAATTAAGCGGACATTTGTCGATTTGTGGACACATAGACTAGTAAACATACGCTTATACTCTGACAGACCACAGATATTCAGCATGGTTTGAAACGTGGAAAGTGATTGAAAATTTCGATGTTGGCGAAGCCAATTTTTTCTTATCTCAAAGTTTACTACCTATGTATTAAAGAAAATTGCCGAAATTTGTTCATCCATAGCCCATATTGCTGCAATAATGAAGATTGGTTTATATCTAGGACCCAGCCCGCATAATCCCTTATAAATGCTCATGGGGGACCAGCCATGGCTTACTCAGCACAATCCTTTGAACAACAATAATAATGGATCATGCGACCAAAAAACATTTTGCACCATTCTACCTAACGCTCATGTCTCTTGGTACGCTGAATCCAAAAATGACACCCATTTCGCTCTATCACGCACCATTTTCCTACAAAACGCAAAACACATTTCGTATTTAGCCCTTAAAAGACCTTATTTTTCAACATTTCTCGAAAAAAATGCCCTTAGCAATAAATCAAGAATGAACATGGAACATGTTCCTTGGGAGAACAGAAGAGAATTTAGATCAATCAGCTGATTTGGATAGAGCCCATCATTTCCATCGTCTCTTAATGTCCCAGAGAGCCTCTCTATCAAATTTCAACTTCCAAGTTTTTTTCCAGTCTAATAGTGGTTGTAATCATGTTTACAAAATTAATTGAGAAGGATACCTACCTACACGTAAACAATTATTCAGACAACCATGCTTATACCTCAGATTGTTGGCCACGCACTGCGCAGTGGTTAGCATTATATGGTTAGGTAAATCGAGAGCATTCCAACGACGGGCGAATGATTTTTGTACGATGATAAATGCCTAAGATACAGTTCGGTGGCAACGATTTGGTTGTAAGCGATAATCATCAGAAAATAGGAGCGTAACGCACTGACTGTCACGTAACGATAATTTTGTCTCATTTTCGGCCGGGTTATGATGGCAAAAATATGTTCCATGTTATAAACCTTTCCAGTGCCCGTCAAAATCGATCAAAATGAAAAAATTCCAGTCATGCAGCATGACCCCATGAGCGAATTTTTGAAGAAATCTTCGACATTTCAGTCGCAATTGATCGTGTAGAGAAATTTTAGTTTATGATTTTGATAGACAAACATGGGATCAAATTATTAAAAATAATTAGGAGGTACTCATAATTTATTATTATTAAACTAATCTTGTAGATTTGGTTCTAGGATTGGTTATACAGGGATACTTCCATAAGAGTAGTTCAATCTGAATTTGGACAATGTTTCATGCAAATATTACCGATTTTTACAACTAACGAACGGCATTATTTCGATTTTTGACTGATTTTTTAACTTTGAAATTTTTGAAAACTTGATACATATTCTTATAGGAAATTCTACGCTGATTCCGAATATACCACATGTTAGTATGCTGAAAAAATTATTTCGCACAACAAATCGCAAAAAACAGGCTATTTTGAAATTTTTGACTACATTTTTGAAAATTTCAACCCGAAGATGTAATCCGATCATGCTGGCCAACGAACTTGAACTTTCGTTTTGTGTCCTTAACATTTTAAAATTTGTTTGAAGTTTCTAGCACAATTCTACGGACAGTTATCGTCTGGAATGACACATACATACATACATACATACATACATACATACATACACATACATATATACATACATACATAAAAAATGCGTTAAACTTCAGAATATGATTCAGAATAGCCTGAAACGGATTTCTGCATAAAATTTTTTCAAAAGTTCACATTCTACAAATTTTGAGGCGAGATCAATAGCTTAATTTTCTTCAAAAATTCGCTAAAAAGAATTGAGAGGTCACGACAAACTGTCTACACCACTTTTTTCTCGTGAAGCTTTGAAATGTAGGCGATGGATGAGAAAAACGAGTATCACTGTAGGACTCATCACCTCAAAAGACACAAAAGTCAGGTGCAATGGTACACAAAATATTAAACAAATTAAATTTTGCAGGCCAGTGAAATTTTGGGTCTAGCAGCGACCTTGGCGGAAAAAGGTAAATTCAATCTGGATACAGGGAAAAAGCTCATCACGTAAATGAAGACAAACTATCGCAAAATCCACGATACCAAAAACCGATATTCATATATCCTCAGTCCGATAGTAATATAACTCGTATATTCGATCTCAAACCACTTTCCAGTCTAAACCGTCTATATTTTCTGGAAAAAAATAACTTGAGGATGCAAACAATTAGTAGAAAGCTAAGTAAAAACTTAGGATCTAATACGCATTACCAGTAACACCCGTACTAACTCGGAACAAATTTAATTATTGTTGCCTATGTAAAAGAAATCAGACTTCCCTCAGTTTATGTTCTATTAAAATCCCTTATACAAAAACACTAGCGACATTGACTCGTAAGAGCTAAAACAAGTCCACAATAAACTATTTGAGATCTTCAACAAACAGTAACAATTTTAGTATTAAAACTTTCAAATTCATTCGAAACTGCTTGAATAACGAATAGAACTGCGCTCGACCCTCAGTGCCCAAGAAGAAAACAAACATCTCAAACTCTTGTGGGTGACTTCTAGCATACATTTGGAAGTAATGAGTTTGCTAGGCTGGTAGGGGGAGACTTGAGGAAGACATATCATGTGGTCATTAGCCTCGCTGTTGCACTCATGCAAAGAAACAACTAAACTTCCCGACTTTGGACATGCTGTGTGTAACAGCTATCGAAAACTGTTACGATGATTCGTTAGGTGGAACGTCGTTATCGCAATTGTCCACCAGCGATCACGACGGGAGAAGCCAATCGTTATTGAACCTTCAAAACGGTGAGTCCCTCTCTCTTACACCTTGCGTTAATAGCAATAATTCTTCTTTATATATAATTCCGAACGGTCTTTGAAATTGTGAAGAACTTCGCGGTCCGATTTTAGTGTTAGACTGCTCATTCGAATCAGCACGGCCCCAAGTTTGTTGCAAAAGTGTCGCCGTTCGTCTCTATACCCGCCTTGATCGTGTTCTAGGCGGTCCTTATCAACGAGAGTTGTTTATTAGGCCGTGGCGGTAACAACAGTTGCCATCAATTCACGGTAAGTAAGAAACGTAGTGTAGGAGAGTTATTTCTGAACGAAGAAATTGAAACTGAAGAACTTAGCGGACTTTATACATAATTCCGAACGGTTTTTATATATAGTATATATATATATATTATTCCGAATCAGCACAACCCCAAGTTTGTTGCAAAAGTGTCGGTAAGTAAGAAACGTAGTGATGGGGTCTTTTCTGATCAGCTGAGTGAGCCTTTCCTGTTCACCGTAGCTGTGCAGTGATCTCACTCTTTAGAAACACGAATTTACTGACCTCTTTCTGCTACGAAAGCACTGGATGCAAATAACCTCATCTACGAGAATCAATCCATCCCAAAACGATCTCAACCAGGTAACATATATTTATACCAGCATCACCGATCTTCCAAACGTCAACACTGCCAACATTTTAGTAATTTGGGTTGGTCCCGCCGATGCGTGCACAGTGTGGCGCAATGACAAAGAGTTGACACCGGAACCGGAACGGTCAATCTTATCCAATGGGGGAAACAATTCAATTTCAATTCACATGACACCGTGGCAGCACACCTCATTACAACCAAAAAATTCAAAAAATATATTCGAAGCACAAATTGGACATGACACAACACTCGAAATTAATCCAGACACAGGACAAGCACGAGCTTTGCTGGAGTGGTACCAGACACATCAGGACGAAGACAGCTGTAGCATCTCCAACAAACAACTCAACACCAGTTCGACATCTACGAGTACTACCGATCAAGATACAATCAACGACATGAAGAAGGAGATAGAAGTCACGGACGCGCAGATTCACACGCTTACAAAGAAACGAAGAAGATTCGAGAAGGAATTACACCATCATCTCACCATGCCCAAATTCTGAATTCCAAGATTCAACTTTTTGTTTAGTCTCATAGTGGCGAGGACCACCTCAACTGGTGATATTTCTTATCTCTTATATATGATGATATTAAATTACTTACATTTAGATCGGTATTTCCTCTTTTTTAATCATTTAATAACATCGCCTTAGCTTTGCACCAGGTCACAAATAGGTAGGACTTATATCGTTACTATAATGTGCTGAGTTCCTGTTAGGTACTACTGTTATACGGACTAGATTAGGGCTTTCCAAGCCCTAACAGGCCTCTAGTATTATATAAACTCCTATCGTTTATACGTTTATACTAATACCTAACATATTGCTCTCTCTCTCTCTCTCTCTCTCTCTCTCTCTCTCTCTCTCTCTCTCTCTCTCTCTCTCTCCAATGTCTCTTTTTTCGTGGAAATAGACAACATTCATCACTAAATTGCATTATGAAATGGGTTTCACCAACTCATCGTGAGTGATTTATTTCGTTTTAGTTTTAGTTCGTGTTAGTAGGTCCTATATGGTCCCCAAAAAACTTATCAGCCCCACCTATTGGTAGCTTTTGCGCATGAGGTTAATATTTCCCTTAACCCCCTATACAAGCTATGAGATAATTTAAAATGTTTCAACGAAGTGTGTAAATTGATGTTACGGATTCGAGGATGTTACATGCCACACCCGACTTGGCAGACTTTTTTTACCGAGTGGAAGAGGAAGTACTTGCACGGGCCACACACCAGCAGAGCGACGAGAGCTCAGAGGTAAAAGTGAAGCGGAAGCGCTCGGCGATCAATTTAATCGGGCCGCTCCGCACCACCGAGCAGCTGAGTTATCAATATTTCCTAAGAGGATCATTCAGCAGGTTCGACGCGACCGTCGGCCCCAGCCGAACGGGGACAGGAGAACAATAATTGAATCATAACCCGGAAAGATCTGTAGAGTTGTGTACAGGACCACGTCTTGGGGGGCCACTCCCGCGGAACAAAGGGTTAACCGATGACTGTGCCGGGGAGGGAAGGTTGAACTGAATGGCGAAGCGTCAAGGGGGGTTCCTGGGTGAGCGCTCCTGCGTAGCTCCCGATATTGAATTACAAACCGCATCGTATTAATTACAAAATATGACTTTGACGCAGCTGAAGCGGCGGATGAAAGCGGCCGTAATTAGCCACCCGAAACGACTTCAGTTTTCCGCCATCACCTCATTTTCCGGATGACGTAGGATCATCAGATAAACACAGATATTAGTCTCTGTTGTTGGGTAATACCTCATTTCTGTAGTAAGGGGTGATGGAGGTGAAGTACTAAAACTGTAGGTCCTCAATTAACTTTCAGATTTTTATATTTATAAATTTACTCATATTTACATACATTTTTCTCAGCGAGAAATTAAAATGAATTACAATGACAACATTTTTAGCGAATTTTCGTTGAAAATAAAGTTATTACAATGACTCTGACAATTTTCGAAAATTTTCTCCATTATTAACAATGAACTAGAACAATAAAAAAATTATGCAGACATTTATGCTGAAAAATTTACTTAAGTGTCATTGTTATTTGTCAAAAAATTGATAAAAGCAGCAAAAAAGCTAAAAATCCAAAATCTTTTTTGATTGCACAAAATTATTTAGAGCAAGTTCATTGCCATAAAATCGGTAGTGAATATTTTCTTCTTAGTTAAATTCCTGAATTTTCAAAACAATCTAACATAACATGCTGCATGACTAGAACTTTTTTGGATATCATGTGCGTTCTAAAGCGTTGAGTTTTCGGAAAGCGGTTCAAGATACGCATAGCTTTTCAAATGATAAACAGCGTACTATTAAATTAGTGAAGAAAGAGATGCGCAAACGTGAATTTCTCATAACGTAGATTTCTCATCATATGTTAGTCTGATTTGGTTCAAACTCGGTAGGTATTTTGGTGTAGGTATAAAAAACTTCCCTAAAAATTTTATCACAATTGGCAGAGTATTAACCTTCGCGCATGCGCGAAACTGATATCGATTGATACAAGCAAAACTCCGAGTCTAATGGAACGATTCTGATTAAATTTTCAGGGACTGTGCGGTATAGCTTATTGGCTGTCTCCTATAAGTTTCATCGCCGTCACATAAACAGTAGTCTGTGCGGATGCGCAAAAGTTAATTTCTTATAAAGCCGATTTCTTATTATCTGTTGGTTCGATTTGGTTCATACTTGGAGAGTAGATGGAGGTATGTTTCAGAAAAATTCCCTATGAATTATATCGCGATTGGTAAAGTAATAATTATACGGCATGCGTAAAACTAGAATTGATCGTCATAGACATAACTCCGAGACTAATGGACCAGTTTTATGAAATTAAGAAGGATTGTGCGGTTCAGCTCCTAGATGTTAAAAATTTCCATATAAATTTCATAGCCGTTTGATTAATAGTAGTCTGTACGCGTCCGCAGTCATTAATTTCTTATAACGACGACTTATCAATCATTTTGGCTCGTGCTTTGTTCAACTAATTCTTTACGTCCATGTTACAATATGTGAGGAAGCTATACTGCCCACCCAACTTGGCAGATGTTTTCTAAATGAAGGACCATTAACAAAGATCAAAAGTTTCCGTGGACTATTTTTGTTAGAATACTTTATAGTTGTTGTTTACTTATTAGTGAGCTTCATTTCCTTATTCAAGTTCATAACTTTACCATGAGCTTCGTTCAATATTTTACTACTGCAGGTAGGATGGACTGACTTCAAATGTTTCGATTTCGCTGGTTTGAGGGCATCATTGGAGAGTACTGAAAATATGTATTACTACAACACAGGGTTGGAACACTTGTAACCCCAAATTTCAAAAACAGTAGAAGTCACTTAAGCCTAGTACGCACTGGGATTCTTTGTTCGGACTCTTTGTCGCGGAGCTGCGTCTCGGACTCATTTTCTTGCATCCGGGACGCTCCGCGACATTGAGTCTTGCATCTCGTGTGTTGCGTTTTAGTATTTTTTGAGTCCCATACGGAATGGGATTCTTTGAACAATGTCGCGCAACATTGAGTCAGTGCGTACGTGAATATCGAAAAAAGTGGGCCTCTCACCGGTGTGTCTTCGTTGTTATCGCTTTGTAGTTATCGTTGTTATGCTTGTAGCTAAAAACGGGTAAAAAATTTTAATTTTTTTTTTAGCAGAATTTTAGTCAAAAGAACTTTATTCGGTAACAATAAACTAGAAAAACAAGAAATTTGTGCTGAAAAAAGTAGGAACTTAAATTTTATTAACATTTGTCAAAAATGGATTTGGAGAAAAAAAAAAAAAAAAAAAAAAACCATTTTTTTCGAAAAATTTGCTAAAACATTTTTTGAATTTCCGAAAATTATTTAGGTCAAGTTTATTTGCCACAAAATCGGTAGTAAACATTTCTTCCTAGTTAAAATCCTAAATTTTCAAAACAATTTAACAATACCTATATACTAAGATAATTTACGAAAATCCTCTCATACGATTATGCTGCATGACTGGAACTTTTTACTAACTTATTAAGTCGTCTTATAAAATCGATTTGACATCAAATAGCTGGATTATCCAATTAACGCTGTTTCCAACGGTGGTCATATTTTTGATTTTGCAGTGATCTCAAGTGGAGTTATGGTCGTTTGAAGGTGGAAACATATCTTAAAAATGAAATTACTCAGAAAACAAAGCATTAAAATAAATCTCTAACAAGTACTTTCGATCAGAAATGAGCTCTAGAATTTATCCATGAAGCATCATTACACCCTTCTTAGTGGTTGGCGCAGATGGGCTATCTAATGCAGATATAATAAAACATCATGTAGCATTTTTTTTTTTACACCGTAGAGCTATGTAAAGTGCTACTGCAATCCCCGAAAGCGAAACCTCGTTCGACATGGCTCAGGTTCAAACTAGATGCGTACACGATTTGCAGAGCGACAATGTCGCGGGGCAAAGAATCTGAGACATGAATCCGAGCGTCTGCAACAAAGAGTCCGAACAATGAATCCCAGTGCGTACTACGCTTTATAGTGATCACATTGTGACTGACAAAAGCCAATCATTCGACTAATCTTCGGTTTGTGTTTCGGAACCCATTTCCGAAAACTGAGAAGTTAAAATATAGTACATAAATTTACAACAAATGAGCACGAGTACGAAAACGGTACCTTTATAGGGTACAGGAATCCAATCCAATGGTGACTGGAAGTAATACCCCTGAATATTCACATAGCTGACAACAAACAGTTGAACAGTAACATTGGTGTGCGCAAAAGTGTAGACTGTAGAGTAATCTGCGATAGTTTTCATGAAAGGGTGTTGAACCACCTATTGGCACTTCCTCTAAATATTGGCACCCTCAAACTTTATAAGTGGATATTAAGGTCAAAACTAGCTGCAGAAGCTTCACCACTGTTGAATCTTCCCCTCAAATTGTCCTTGAAAGTTTTAAAAATTATTTCACCTTCACAGAATAAACTCAGGTAGCTCAGTATCAGATAAACCATGGTACATACAGTGCAAATTTCATTAAGGATGCCATTTAGCAAATAAGTATTATTTTCCTTCTTACCTGAGAAGGAAAATCAGTATTCATAAATGTGTTGTTGTTCCGTTTTGGTTTATTATTTCCAATAATAAGCCTATGTGATCGTGTAGCAAAAAATTTTTATAACCCCCCCTCAAACTTTGTCACTTTACGTTTCAAGGTGCGTAGAATCCAAATTTGAAATGTCCGTCCGCCGTCCGCCGTTCGCCGTCCGCCGTTCGCCGTCCGCCGTCCGGGCCATAAAAGGCCTAAGCATTTACTTAAAAAACCCGTCCTTTCGCACATAGACTCCATTTGGGGTCTAGTTGATCCTAACGTTTAACCATCCCGATCGCTTTACTCGCATAGATGCTATGGGCCCAAAAACGGGCGAAAAAGTGTCATTTCAAGGCTTTGTTAGACTTACGCACGCACGCACGCCTGGCACGCTTGGCAGGGGGTCACGGTGGGTGGTGAGGGGGGTGAGCGGGGGGTGGAGTGAGAGGAGGCGCCGCGGCACCTTGTGGTGGGTACGGCGTTCCTTCGAGGCATGAATATATGTTTTTTTCAAGGTCATATTTGTGTGTTAATACCAAAGCTTTTCCTACGCATATTTAATAACATATCCTCTCGACTTTTCGTACGTACTTAGGTAATGATATTATTAAGGCAATAACTATTTGAATAGATAGGAGCTCAAATCGAGAAATATAAACATGCGTATATAATTATAGAAGTATAGGTTGTGGCAACTCGAAGTAGGACACGCCAAGGAGTCTGGACGGGCCTTATGACGTACGCTAGCCAACTAAAACTACGATCATACTCAATTGAAAAAATAATAAACCTTTGTGAAATAATTTGCAGCGTTTTTTGAACATGTTTATCATTAATTTTCTGCTTAGTATTTAAATAAATAAAAGGGGGTGCCAATATTAGGACCCGCTTTTTGCTGAAACTTATTGGTCCTCCATGCATATATTAGTGTTCCTGCATATTCTAATACTGACACCACAGAAATTGATGGGGAAAAGTCTGATGTTTTTTGTTTAGTAGATTCTTGCTAAGTGATCAGTGTGTCGTTTATAAATCATAGTGTTTCTAATTTTCATCAGTGTTCTTCTCGATTTTTTTCTTTATCACAATTTTTCAAAAGATGTTGTTGATAAATAAAAAAATGGCTGGAAACAAAAGAAAACTAAATACAGCCAAAAAGGAGTAATTAAAAGGCGAAGGTGAACTAAAGACATCCTCATAAAAGCGACACTAAATTCAAAAACAAGGTCTAATGTCGTAAACTATCAGAAAAAATTTGGAATTCCAAGATTTACAATTCGATTCCGTCTTGGCGATAAGTTTTCTCAATCTGAATAAGGACGACCTACCATTCTCGGGTAAGAAATAGTGGGATGGATTTTGATTTGCGCATCAGAAAGTTTTCCTATAAAAAAAGTTTGATAGGTTCAAGTGTTTCTGGGTTTCTCCAAAACGGTCAGCACAATCATTTTTCTGATGGCATTCCAGGTTAATCATGGATTAAAGAGTTGTTCAGGAGACAATTTTTGTCAATAATGCCAGAATTTTGAAATAATTGTTGTTTTTCATATGTCCCTCAATTTTGTCTAACCAATCTAACAAATCATCCAGACTGACGCAAGTACTTGCTTTAGTAAAATATTCAGCAATTCTTCAACACAACTGAAGATGACCTCTCCTAATATTGGCACTCCTTTAGGACCTTTTATTGGCCTCCCTCAATACCACTGGATACTTTCGCTTCCCTATAAATAATCCGATCATTCCCTATAAATAAAACGATAATTTAAAAGTAATCTGTGTAGTAAAAATTCTACTTGGTAGGATATGATGAATGAAATAAACTTATTGTAGGACTAAAGAAAATATTTTTTTCAGAAAACAGTTCTTTCAAACTTTCTTAAAATGTATGTACTTATCGACTCTTAAATAATAATCAACATCACAGTTAAAACTGAAGCAATGCTTTAAACACGAAACATCATCTATTTAACAGTAAATTCAAAATTGAGAAGGTCTGACTTTTTCTCGTAAGCTTTGAAATTCACATACCATTATATTGGTATTACAAAATTTATATTAAAAAGTCATCAGGTATTTATATTATAATATTATGTTTTACTATTTTAGTATATTTATACTACAGTATGTATGTATATAATTTATATCATGGTATTCACTATCATTATAGCGTAATGGAAAGGGTAGTCTTGGATTGACAAGCAGGTTCGTAATTAGTTCGGTAAAACAATTGGATGGGTGTCCGGAAGAAGGGCCTACGTCACAAAACCCAGTTTTTCGTGGAATAAGGGCCAATGTCATGTCGAGTAAGAGTTCCTATGGTTTTCAGTTGTTAACAAAGCCTACTGAGATTAGGAAAATCGTATTTACAGGCCTATGTTATTATTTGGTTATCAAATGTGATAATATTAATTTATCTAAGGTGATTTCTAATTTTCCCAATATAAGAAGGGCCTATGTGACTTTTATTATTGATCATTAGCTATATCATAGTATTTTAGCGCTCCTGTAAAATTTAGATATTATGGCATAAGCCCTTCTTCCGGACACCCATTCAATTGTACTGTTGGGCATGGGGATCGGTCAGAAGTCTAGCTAATTTGAGGCATGGCAGCATGCAGGAAAATGTCTTCTGTAGTAGAGCAGATGGCTTGAATGTTCTCTATATCAAAGAAACTCGCTTTCGTTGAATAAATTGTACTTCTGAGAAAGGCAGGAGATTGTACGGCTTTCTGGCTAAGACTTAGTTATACAGGCTGTTGTTCCAGCTCCTCTCCACTGAGAGGGAAAAATCTTTCACCTACAAATTTTCTAGATTTCATGTGATTTGGAGTTCTTTCTACCGATGTTTCTTCAGTTTCTTCAACAGGTTTGGAGATTTCTTTCCAAGACACTTCGGTGGGTTTATTGCAATTTGGTCCTATGAGTATATTCCGCAGGTCTTAAATCCCTAAATCAAAGTTTTTGGCATCGCAACTTCTTTAAATACTCGTTCCAGTGAAAAAAACCAACATGAGCATTTTTCATTTCCTTACCAGGATTATATCTCCTCAATTGTAAGACACCTTGCCACCTGCCCTCTTTAAAGGGTAAAACACTGCTACATCAGCAGGTTGAATCATTCTAGTTGCTTTTGGATGCAGGGTGATTAGTATGATCCCTACTTTTTTTAAATAATTTGCTTAAGTGTAGGGACAGATGGATCTTGTGGCCATCAATGAACAAAATAACTGAAGAAGGTAGGAATATCACATTATCTTTAGAAACCTTAGAAATACTGCCCACAAACTTGAAAAATACTTCAGATATCAACCATCTTTTGTTACTTCTCCCAATACCCCAGTGTATGAGAATAGAAATGGCTATATCTTTGGAAATTCTCTATTAAGGAATTGCAAACATTGGTGGCGCTCACTCTCCTGCAACATTAAAAGACAAGAACGGTTAGACTCTTTCTACCCACTCCCAATTTTAAAGACAGCACAAATTCCTTTCTTTGTCTACCTTAGAATTTTGGGGTTTCAGCATGAAAAATGACTCATTACTAATGCATACTCTCCGGGGATCATCCAGAATTTTGAAATAATTGTTGTTTTTCATATGTCCCTCAATTTTGTCTAACCAATCTAACAAATCATCCAGACTGACGCAAGTACTTGCTTTAGTAAAATATTCAGCAATTCTTCAACACAACTGAAGATGTCTCCTAATATTGGCACTCCTTTAGGACCTTTTATTGGCCTCCCTCAATACCACTGGATACTTTCGCTTCCCTATAAATAATCTGATCATATAAATAAAACGATAATTTAAAAGTAATCTGTGTAGTAAAAATTCCACTTGGTAGGATATGATGAATGAAATAAACTTATTGTAGGACTAAAGAAAATATTTTTTTCAGAAAACAGTTCTTTCAAACTTTCTTAAAATGTGTACTTATCGACTCTTAAATAATAATCAACATCACAGTTAAAACTGAAGCAATGCTTTAAACACGAAACATCATCTATTTAACAGTAAATGGCTATATCTGTTATCCAGATATAGCCATTATTACCAGAGGTGCCAATATTACGTCCTAAAACGGCCGATATTAAGTTCAGAGGTGCCGATGGATGACTCCAGTAGATTATTCCAACATTTACAATTTTGCAGACTTCAAATTAATTTACACCCAGGAGTAGACGAAATATGAAAGTTCGGCGACTTTCGGCCCTTCAAAAGGGCGAAAAATTAGCCCTGTCCGACAAGTAGTGTAGGCCTGAGAGAGCTTTGACTTTGAGGGGAGAGAGTAAAATTTGAAGGTGGGCTGAATTAGGAAAGGTGAGTGAGCGAAATGATAGAGGAGGATGAGATAGCAGATCGCGACCCGAATTCGGGAAGGAGGGTGTCATAGATAAGGGTGAGGAGGGCGGGGAAGGGCGAAATGGCGCCCTATAATTTGGCGACAATTCGTGTTGAAATAGAGGTTCATTGAAACAGCTCGATTTTGAGCCCTTTATATACGTCAAAATAGCCACCGAAGAGCCCCCCCCCCCCCCCCCCCCCCCCTGCGTACGTGCGAATTAATTGTAGGTCTCTCGATCTCCATGCTAACAGTTGGACAGTGTTAATGAGACGTAATAATGCAAATATTCTTATAATACTCGAGGAAAAAGATGTGTGCAAGTTAACGCAAGATGTGCGTTTTGCAGTGCAGTAGAGCGCAGCGAACCGTGGTTGAACTCAGCTCGATACGAAATTAGAGGTTTTTCAGAGCCTAGCGAGTTCAATTGCTGCTTGGAGTTTAGCAGCGAATGAGGAATTGACTAGAGAATGTCCTTCTTTATCTATAAATTTAACTTTGGAGCCGGTCTGATAATTAGAGAGGCTTCAGAGAGCTTTGAATTCGAGGATAGGGGTAAAATTTGAAGGTGGGCTAGATAAGAATAGGTGAATGAGCGAAATGATATAGGAAGATGAGAAATCAGATCTCGACCCGAATTCGGTGAAGACGGTGCCATAGATAAGGAAGGGAAGAGGGAGAAATTCGAAACGTAGCCCTTTAATTCAGAGAGGAAAATGGCGCTACTACCTACCTGGTAGGTATACGAATTTACGAACGCCCAGAAACAGAGACGACAGGATACGAAGCCTGAAATTCGAACGAAAATGCCCTGCCAAAGGGCTGTCCAAGACGCGTACCGCGACAAGGTCATGTAACAATTATAAGGAGGTTGCCCGATAGCATTAATTAAGTAGTAAATTGAACAGTTTAAAGATAATGTAAGTCCTTGGTAGAGATTGTAACAAAAGAAGAGCTGTCAAACCAGTGATGATTCTATAGCTTTTTTCGTCCATAAATAATGTCCACAATGGTTCCCTTATGAACTTATCGTACAAGTAATCTTGTGAAACAAGCTCCCAAGCATTCAACACTGGACCATATTCTTCTCGTTTCTTCACCCATATATATTCCCCTCCCCTCTCCTTCTCCTCCTTTCCTCCTCTCTTCTCTCCTCAAATTGAATATCTTTCATCAATTCTTCATATTCAGTATCTTCATCCTCAAATGGCACAGTTGTCAGTATATCATATTGTGTTGATATCAGTTGTGAAATTAGGTTGTACAAACATGAAAGTATGCTACTACGCTACTAACCTGAGACCTGCTGTCTATTCTTTGTGAATTCCTAAATCCTTATACTTTCTGAAAAAAAAATAAACTGGATAATTGATAAAACTGAAAACAAAAATTATATAAATATATATATATATATAGAGAGAGAGAGAGAGAGAGAGAGAGAGAGAGAGAGAGAGAGAGAGAGAGAGAGAGAGAATTTATTAGCGCCATTCATTTACAATAATTGCGTTTTTCACAAAAGTAGATCCTTTTACGTTGATGAGTACGATGGGGCTCCGAACATGTTAAGCTCGCAGCACATAAATAGTGCCCTTACCTTTTTTCTAGTCATTTGTTGCCTATGACCGCAGAAGTGTCGGACACAATGAATGTTCCGTATCGAGACTGGAAGTAGGTCTGATGAGTAGGTACCTATAGTTATTTACTATGTAGTAAAAACGATTACGTATGCTCTTACCTGTATTATAACTTTCCTGCATGAAATCGTCAGGGCGAAAATGACTCCAGCACACTTTCGTTAACTTGTTGACCACAAAACTCTTTTCCCGGTGGATTGCAACAATCCACCGGTTTCTCAAAGTTTCATCCCTTGGGAAACTTACGTTACCAGGTTTGTTACAACCAAACATGCAGCACATGTACCCATCGTGATGAACTAAAAATCTCTATTATTTATTATCATCAATAAGAAAAAAACGCAATGTCGTGAGAGAACCAATAATAAACAAACTGCTTCTTTGATTTGGTTACTGTTTGGTCTGAGGTCTCTAATTTTGTTGAACCTCTGTGGAAGATAGTGTTGTTGTTCGTGTGCAGTAGCACCTACCTACCGTTTTTTGTTTATTTTTCCGTTTTTATTGTACGTATGTGTTTCTTTATTATAATTATTAATTTATCAATCATATAATTTTCATTTTTGAAAAGGATTGATGAGGTTGGTAGTGCGGGGAAAGAATTGTAAAGCGAAAAGGGGCGACCCAAGGTGCCGACAAGGGGAAAATCATGTCAACGGCCATTTTCTTTAGGGTACTGCCTCCCTAGCGCTCCTAGCGGTGGAGCTTGTTAGTTCGGAGCCCCATTAGGATAAAAGCGTGCATGCTCTTCCCATACGCAGTCATTTATTTCCCAATCAGCGATTCACCCGTTACAAGTACAACAAAGAACTTCATCTCCAATTTGAGTATAGTAGAATCCGGAGCTGCAGAGTTCAGACACAAGGTGTTGTAAAACTTTTGGCCATCTTTTGAAGGTTCCCTATGGTCCATCGTAGGAATTGAATTCTTGAACTGACACATTTGCCGACGTCTGCGTTGCTTGTTCAATGAAAGTAGATTGTGAATCGCAGTTGTAGCAGATGTTGAGGGGTCGAGTATCAGTCATCAACTGTAGCAGTGGACCAAGATTTTAACCTTATATACTGTTTTTTAGGTGTAAACAAAAAGTTAGACTTCAATTCGATTTAATCCCATAGTTTGCATTAGAGCAATACACTGTTCAGTTGCACGCTGAATGCGAGAACAAATACAAAAATCTACAACATCATAGGGTTATCCATTTTGGCACTGTACCCATGGGCAGGTGTTGAAATGTTTTCCATGAGCTGTTTCGATGTAGTATGCACCAAAACCTCATTTTCCATCATATGGATTATGTCAATTAGGGTGTTTAAACGCACCAGATCCTTGAACAAATTCACTGCAAGCACACAAAGACGGAACACGTAATATGCTGGTAAAGTCAACAGTTTGAGAAGACCAGTAGTGCTTCTATTCTTCACAGATGGTGGTGAAGGAGGGTGTTCGACGTCCATTTGTGGTTTTTCTGTGGAAACCATCATATTTTTTCAGGAAAAGTATTCCAAAGAACAGATGTGCCATCAGCAAAAGAAGGTTGTAAGAAACACGGTAAGTGAAAACGAGGTTTGCACTATCAGAGTGAGATTGGCTACAGCCATAGTAATGTTTTTACCATTTGTGCTCACAACTTGTTGGAGGACAACAATGAACTAGAACATAAATAAATGTATGCAGAAATGTATGCTGAAAAATGTTCATAAATTTCATTAGTATTTGCCCAAAAATCTCTAAAAACTGCGGAAAAAAAGCTAAAAATTCAAAATCTTTTTTGAATTGCAGTATATTATTTAAGAGTTTTTTTTTTTTTTTTTTTTTTTTCATCAAATTGGTAGTAAAAAAATTATTTTTACTTAAAGTCCTGCATTTTCAAAATAATTTAATATAATATAGTACAATATACGAAAATTCACTCATTCGATCTTGCTGCATGACTGGAACTTTTTTCCTATCATCTCCCCTCGTAGTATATAGCTGCTTAGGGTTAAGTTTCAACTACCGCTTGCTTGATCCTTCGATATAACAATATAAACGTTATTAACACAGAATGTGTTTTAGCCATGGACTAACTAGCCGAAAATGGAACGCAGGATGGGAACGAAATGTGTGACGGGAAGCGAGAGGTCGTGGGTTCGAATCCCGGCCAGGCCTGAAAATTTTTTTTTTTTTCTCGTGAGGAAGATTGTGGGTTCAAATCCCGGCCAGGCCTGATTTTTTTTTTTTTTTTTTTTTTTTTTTTTTTTTTTTTTTTTTTTTTTTTTTTTTTTTTCGTGAGACGAAGGTTGTGGGTTTGAATCCCAGCCAGGCTTGATTTTTTAACAACGCAATTTTCGTAGTTTCATACTATAATTGAGAAATAAACGAACTTGTGAAGTTCATTTATAATTATATCGCGAGCGTGGCACTTGAGGACGTTTCACATGTAGTATTCCCGAAATACCCTGACAGAGTTCGTTTAAAGCGACTTGAAGATTTAAATTCGAAAAGTCCGCCCAAAAAAGGGGCGGGAAAGAATTGTAGGTCCCACAGCCTCCGCCTGAGCGCAGGCCCACAGCCCCGACTGAGGCAACCCTGTGCAGCTTCCCGGCGATCTTCACTAGTTGGAAGGAACCCCCAGCGCCGCCCCATCATACCATGAAAGGGCTGGGACCGGGAGGGCGTGAAACGTCCTCAAGTGCCACGCTCGCGATATAATTATAAATGAACTTCACAAGTTCGTTTATTTCTCAATTATATCGCTCGGGGCACTTGAGGACGTTTCACATGTAGTTTGTTTACAGACACAACTGGGGCGGCGGTGAATGAAGAGGATGGAAAAGAAAAAAGTTTGAATTTTCCTTAAATCACACCAAGGAGGTGTGTGGAAGAAGCTGCTAGTTATCAAGTTCCCTGGACCCCTCGGTTTGCCCCCCCCCCCCCCCTCTCTTTCCAGGCGTCTGTCAAAGAGAGAGACCTGGGACAAGGGAGGCATCATTCATGGTGGATCTCTGAAATCAAGGAAAATGTAATACTTCTACCTTGGTATTACCTGGAAAAAACAACGACTTCCGTCAGTTGACTGAATGAATAAAGGATCAAACTGAATATGCATAAAATCTGTACAACCAACTAACTTAGCATAAAAGACCCATTGAGCAAAAGCCACAAATTTTTTCCCCATCATAAGTATAGTTTTATTTAAGAGTATGGTGTACAGCTGTCAATTAATATAAACATTTTAGGTTGTTGGTGGAGAGTTTTCCAATGCACTCATCACTGTTGAAGTCCAAAAACAAAAGCGGGTTTCATGTCTGAAACATTTCGTATCATATCATCAATAATTTATGATGAATAATCAGAACTCCCTGAAGGTTGCGGAAACACGTGGGGCAGAAGTGTTGTAGGGGACATCAAGGGTCTATTATAGAACTTGGCGAAAACTGAGGAGTTCTCTGTCCAACCCGCTGCCTTGAAAATTGTTTGTAAAGGGGCCCCTGCCCTACTAGCTGCAGATACAGTAGCATGTCTAGTCGAATAAGGCTTGAATACATCCGAAACTCCTGCCTTCTTTAGTATTTCACTCACCCATTTGGCTAGTGTTTGTTTAGATGCAGTTGAGTAAGGTTTCCTGCAGATCAGGAACAAAGCGGAGGTACCTGCTGGTCTGAGAGGGGTGGTCAACTCCAAGTAGGTATACAAGAGTGAAGCTACACACAAGTTAGGTCGTTGTGGAAAAAAGGGGAGTTCTAAACATGGTTGAACTTTATTAGGCCCAGAAGTTTTGAGACGATGGGAAACAAAAATTTTTGCTCCAAAATCTGGAAGGAAATTGATTTCAGATAGTTGAATAGAATGAATAGTTTGTAATCTCTGGCCTGTTGCAAGGAGGAGTAAAATCAACAGTTTGGCTGAAACATCCGGTAGTTTGAGCATTGGATGGTCCAAATAGCTTAACACCAACTGGGGTCCCATGTTGAGTTATATTTTGGAGCTGGGGGACGAATATTTGAAACTCCTTTCAAGAATCTAACAACTGTACCATTCGCACCCACTGGGTCGTGAGATAATAAAGACAAAGCCGACCGATATGTGTTCAGGGTGGAGTACGACACCTTAGTAGAATCCAATATATGTTGAAAAAACTTTACAACTTGCATCGGTGTTGGTGACCAAGGCTCCAATAACTCGTTAGAACAAAAAACCCACCATTGTTTGTAACAGGAATGATATTGTGCGTAGGTAGAGTCAGATAGTGAAGCTAAAATCGTCTCCACAGCAGCCCCAGGACAACCCTTCCTCAAATACGCCTGCCTGACAACTTCCCGGCAATCAGTGATAGCGTTCCCGCTAATGGGTGGGGCATATTCCTGAAAGGCAGACATAATAAATTGTCGTTAGGTTCAAGATATAATGGTGGTGAACATAGTAATTGAAAGAACAACGGATACCATGGTTGTGATTTCCAGTCTGGCACCACCACTATTCCCACAGCTCTATCTGTCAATATTTTCCTAAGAACCTTTAAAATTAAAATGAAAGGAGGGAAGGCATAAAATGTCAGATCTGACCATGAAAATGTAAAAGAATCTATTCCCTCAGCTCTGGGATCGGGAAACCAGGAGAAAAACCGAGGGCACTTGGTATTAGCAGCTGAGGCAAATAAATCAATAGTGGGTGGTCCAAAGGCTTCAACTATCTCCAGAAAAGCTGTGTCATTGAGAGACCACTCCGTGTGGCCGGGGAGGAGCCTTGAGCAATTATCAGCCACTACATTCTCCCTCGACGCAATGTAAGAGGCAAAAATAAAATTATCCCGCTCCTCGCACCAAGACCAAATGCGTTTTGTTATAGCAAACAGGGGTGGTGACGCCATGGAGCCTTGCCGGTTGACACAACCAATGGCTGCTGTATTATCAGCCCTGATGAGGATGCGTACGCCAGAATCCTGGCCACAGAAATGAAGAAGGGCAAGTTCAATTGCTCGCAACTCCAGAGCATTAATATGCCAGGCAGATTCCTCTCTAGACCACCAACCATGCACATATTCAACTCCCCTGGAAGCCCCCCAACCTGATAATGAGGCATCTGTAGTGAGAGTAATGGTGTAGTTATCATTATATAATCGGTTGGACAGAGTACTTATGTTTTTCATCCACCACAGGATATCGGACCTCATAGCAGATGGAGGGGATATTTTGGCATCAAAGTTGTTGTGATTAGCTACTAGTGCCTTATTTTTCAAGAATTCGAGGTGCATAGTGTATAACTTTCCATAAGGGGTGGCTGGGCATGCTGCCACTAAGGTACCTATAATCGTTGCAAAATGACGAATTGAAAAACTTTTCAAAAGCGAAAATGAGGATAGCATCTGCCCAATTTGTAATCGTTTCGCCTCTGGGATGGAAATGGTCATATTGTTCGTGTTGAACAGAAAACCCAAAAATCTAAATTGCTGGGAAGGTGTGAACACACTTTTTGAATCATTGATAATGAAGCCCAAGTATTCTAATAAGGATCTCAACTTCCGAACATGAAGCTCACATTCAGATTGAGATGACCCCAGAATCCCGAAATCGTCCAAATAATTCACGCACTTAATCCCCTGAGACCGAAGCCATTCCATAATGGGGCGCATGAGTTTATGAAAAACGTATGGTGAAACCGACATTCCCATTGGTAAGCAGGTGAATTCCAACAAACGCCCCTGAAAAAGGAAACGTAGAAAAATTCTGGACGATTCATGCACAGGTACCATGTAGTAAGCATCTTTTAAGTCTATAGTTGCTCCATAGCATCCTGGAGATATGAGATCACGCATGGTGCGATAATCTTCCAATTTGAAGTGGGGGGCCTCTATAAATGAGTTGAGGTATCTGAGGTTTAAGATAAACCTTTTACCCCCTGAGGGTTTGTCAACCAAGAAGATTGGTGATAAAATTTGGTGGGGGTGTGAGACACAGTCCCTTATGACCCCTTCGTCTAATAGTTTCTCAATAATTGGGGAGATTTGGTCAAGAAAACCTGGGTCGGAGTTCTGTGGTAAAGGTTTTGAGCTTGGGATAGGAGGGGTGTGGAAAGGAATTTCGTATCCCCGCAACCAAGATAATATAGTGCAATTATCAGTAATGTAGAGCCAATTTTGAGAAAATGAATTTAATCTACCTCCCAAGGAAGGGATATTTACCTGAGGAATCGTGAGTACCGTTGATAAAGTGGCCTCTATTGGAGCGTCGATTGTGCTCCCTGCTGCATGTGCGCTGGACGACGCCCCGACCGTCCCCTGTATGCTTTGCGGGGTTTCGCCATTTTGTGGAGCTGCCCTCCCCGTTGGGCACCCTGGCTCTTGGCATTTCCCGAATGCTGGGAAGGCTTATTAATTGAGGCCTCCTGATGCAGACTTACTGCCGCCTTTGTTGGCTGCTGGGTTCGTGGAGGAGCTGGTAGAGGTCTCCGAAAGGATACTAATCCCTTAGCGCTTTGCCGAATACCTACATGTTCGCGGTAGCGGGCGGCCAGATCGTCGCCAAAGAGCCAGTTTGTAGGTGGAACACCATGAGAAATTTTTTCAAGAGTCTTATTGCATGCTCCTAACAAAATACGACGTCTGGTACGAGTGATATCGAAGTATAGAGCCGACATGGCTCGACCAACATCACAAATATTTTTGTAGCTAGGCTGTAAGGCACTTGCCACTTCCCCTCCCTGATTTACCACCGAGGTGAGACCCATTCCTAAGGCAGCTATTGCCGTGGCACATTGTTTTTGAAAGGAAATATATTTAGCATCAACTGCCTTGTGATTTGCTCCAATAGAAGCTTCAATCTCAGGGTTAAGCAAGGGAGGACGGAGAGCAGGAAGATTTTGCGGAATAACATAGGTTGTCCTTAATTCATCAAAAATATCCGTCGGCAGGCCATGGAGTAGATGGTGATTCCATCGACCAGCAATGCTCTCATGAATGAGAGGTGCCGCCGGAGGAGGACGTAAGGGATTTTCCCCTAAAGCTTGTAGTAATCCCGGATCCAGTCCGGCATCGGCCTCCCCTTGCCCCCCTACTGTCGGCGGAGTAAAGCCCGCAAAATCCGAAGATTGACCTGAGGATGGCAAAACGTTGAGAGGGTCAATGGCAGACAAATTATTCGGTAGAACACCTGAGTTTGACGCAACGGGGGGGTCGCCAGAGGACAATCCCGCACCCGACGGTGGAGGTGTCATAAAACCGATAGGTTCTTCATAGACCGAATAATCCGAGTCTGAAAACTGATCGTAACCCGAACCCCGAGACGTTGGTCGTCCCAACTCGCAGTTGAGATCTACTGACCGTCGCCGTATTAATTCACGATTAATATCCGATCGGGGTCGGGACAACGAACATTGTAGTTCCAATTCACGATTGAAATCGGAGGCGTCTTCATTGAAATTACGACGCCGACTACGCTGCCTAACCTCCCTAGAACCTCGCGGGGATCTAGATCGATTATCAAATCGCTCAGGTCCATAATTAAATCCTCTAAAGTCCCGATCAGAACCGAATCGAGAAAAGCGAGGTTCAAATTCTTCCTCACAAAAAGATCGCGAACGCGAAATCGGTAAGGGTGAACCGACTGCTTCCCGACGGGATCGGTGTTGATATTCAGGACGAAACATCGTGATATTACTACCAAACTTATCACAAAGAATATATTGAGGTAATTACTCACTTGTTCGTCGAGCTGCGAGAAAGAACAGACAACAGAATCAGAGAAAGAGAAATATTTAAAATATTTTCGTCGCAGAACAGAACTTACGTCAAGGCGAGTTCAAAGAAAAGTGAAGATCGCCGGGAAGCTGCACAGGGTTGCCTCAGTCGGGGCTGTGGGCCTGCGCTCAGGCGGAGGCTGTGGGACCTACAATTCTTTCCCGCCCCTTTTTTGGGCGGACTTTTCGAATTTAAATCTTCAAGTCGCTTTAAACGAACTCTGTCAGGGTATTTCAGGAATACTACATGTGAAACGTCCTCAAGTGCCCCGAGCGATATAACTATATAAATTGATGTTATAAATGAATAGTAAACAATGACGCTTGTTTGGTTGTCAATTGGTTGCGCGACAACGCAAACACATTCTGTGTTTCAATAATTTCGTCCGAAGTATGTAAATAGAGGTAACCGGGGTCCAGGGGGCTTGCCCCCTGGCGAGGCGCGGAGCGCCGAGTTTTTTTCGTGTCCTCTTCCCCTCGTCATAGCAGCGGCGTTGGCGGGGGAGGGGGGGGGGCCTCTTCGGTGGCCATTTTGTTGTATATAAAGGGCTCGAAATCGAGCTGTCTCAGTGAACCTCCATTTCAACACGTTTTGGATATCCTTATGACTACACAAGGTGAGCACGAATTATCGCCAAACTATAGAGCTCCACTTCGCCCTTCCCCACCTTCCTCACCCTTATCTATGACACACTCCTTCCCGAATTTCGGTCGCGATCTGCTATCTCATCTTCCTCCATCATTTCGATCACTCACCTTTCCTTTTTAGCCCACCTCCAAATTTTACCCCAGCCCCTCAATTTCAAAGAACTCTCACGCCTACCCCAATTGTCGGATTGGGCCAATTTTTCTTCTTCCTAGATTAAGAAGGATATCTTCTAATCAAATCCCGAATTTCAGCTTTTTTGAAGGGCTCAAAGGGCCGATAGTCGCCGAACTCTCACATTTCCTCTACTCCCGGGTATTAGCATAATTTATACTAAAAGAGCAACTGTAGACGAAGGGCTCACGAAAATTTGGAAGCTATTTGCTTTCATTGTGAGTTGAAATATAGGAAAATGTGCGATTTTTACCCTTAAGGGAGCCAATTGATGTTCCGACACCCCAACACGGTGGTCCGCTGACTGATTCTAGGCCGTCTGAAATGCCGAAGAAAACTGACTACAAGGCGGTGTTCCGGAACCTTTTACGGGTAGAAATTGACCCCCCTGGAAATCTGAGCTGATCGTTAACTCGTACAAGACGCAAATCAAACATTCAGTTTTCGGGTGTTGTAACAACCTAAATTATGGGCTCACTAAAAAAATTGGGTGAAACTAGACCCCAAATGGGGTAGAATGCCACCAACCACACTTTTTTATCTCAACCTGTTGCCGAGATATGATTTTTTAAAGTTTTTTTCGACGAAAACACGTTTTAGACCATAAAAACCTCATTTTCTCCACTATTGATACACTTTTTTCAACTTTTGACGACATCTCTGAAATCAGCGTTAAATTTCATATAAGAATATTGTTCTCTGGATCTTCAGAAGTTCAATCCTCAAACCATAATCCTTGTCCGAACGTGAGAAAATTATGAAAACCAAGTTTCCCGAAAATCTTCGAAGCTCTTCGAAGTCTCCCAATAAATAGTCTGAGACTTATCAAACCTCACAAACTTAATCTTCATTTAAAGAGCTTTCAAACGATGGAGTCGCTTTTGAAATTTCCTTTCAAATTGGTGCAGTTATTTAACCTGGAAGATGAAAAAACGTGTTACCTTTTAGTTGTTTTTTTCTTGATGGACGGGCTGGGATGAGAAAACAGATAAAAACACGGCGGCTGTAAAAAACGACGAAGACTTCCTAATCTCATTGAATAGTTGAACTCTGTCTCTCATCACTTTGCTTATAACGCGTTGGAATTTGTTTTGACTGAAGAAAATGAGTCAGTTCGTCCATTCTGTGACGGTGGGGTCGGTTCGAAAAGGGCAAGAGCGTGCATCCGCAGTCGAGGGAGCCACTTCGAAAACACAAAATTGTGAGTAGCATTTGAAGCAATGATGTAAATGTAAAAGTAAAGTTGTTTTCTCTTCATCCAGGAGTAATTTTCATTTGAAATTGCGTTTTTTTTCCGTTGCCGTGTTTTTATTTGTTTTCTCATCCCAGCCCTTCTATCAAGAAAAAAACAACTAAAAGGTAACACGTTTTTTCATCTTCCAGGTTAAATAACTGCACCAATTTGAAAGGAAATTTCAAAAGCGACTCCATCGTTTGAAAGCTCTTTGAATGAAAAATAAATTTGTGAGGTTTTATAAGACCCAAGATTATTTATTGGGAGACAGTAGAGCTTCGAAGATTTTCGGGAATCTTGGTTTTCATAATTTTCTCACGTTCGGACAAGGATTATGGTTTGAGGATTGAACTTCTGAAGATCCAGAGAACAATATTCTTATATGAAATTGAACGCTGATTTCAGAGATGTAGTCAAAAGTGGAAAAAAGTGTATCAATGGTGGAGAAAATGAGGTTTTTATGGTCTAAAACGTGTTTTCGTCGAAAAAACTTTAAAAAATCATATCTCGGCAACAGGTTGAGATAAAAAAGTGTGGTTGACCGTGGCATTCTACCCCATTTGGGGTCTAGTTTCACCCAAAGTTTTTTCGACGAAAACACGTTTTAGACCATAAAAACCTCATTTTCTCCACCATTGATACACTTTTTTCCACTTTTGACGACATCTCTGAAATCAGCGTTCAATTTCATATAAGAATATTGTTCTCTGGATCTTCAGAAGTTCAATCCTCAAACCATAATCCTTGTCCGAACGTGAGAAAATTATGAAAACCAAGATTCCCGAAAATCTTCGAAGCTGTACTGTCTGCCAATAAATAATCTTGGGTCTTATAAAACCTCACAAATTAATTTTTCATTTAAAGTGCTTTCAAACGATGGAGTCGCTTTTGAAATTTCCTTTCGAATTGGTGCAGTTATTTAACCTGGAAGATGAAAAAACGTGTTACCTTTTAGTTGTTTTTTTCTTGATAGAAGGGCTGGGATGAGAAAACAAATAAAAACACGGCAACGGAAAAAACGCAATTTCAAATGAAAATTACTCCTGGATGAAGAGAAAACAACTTTACTTTTACATTTACATCATTGCTTCAAATGCAACTCACAATTTTGTGTTTTCGAAGTGGCTCCCTCGACTGCGGATGCACGCTCTTGCCCTTTTCGAACCGACCCCACCGTCACAGAATGGACGAACTGACTCATTTTCTTCAGTCAAAACAAATTCCAACGCGTTATAAGCAAAGTGATGAGAGACAGAGTTCAACTATTCAATGAGATTAGGAAGTCTTCGTCGTTTTTTACAGCCGCCGTGTTTTTATCTGTTTTCTCATCCCAGCCCGTCCATCAAGAAAAAAAACAACTAAAAGGTAACACGTTTTTTCATCTTCCAGGTTAAATAACTGCACCAATTTGAAAGGAAATTTCAAAAGCGACTCCATCATTTGAAAGCTCTTTAAATGAAGAATAAATTTGTGAGGTTTGATAAGTCTCAAGATTATTTATTGGGAGACAGTAGAGCTTCGAAGATTTTCGGGAAACTTGGTTTTCATAATTTTCTCACGTTCGGACAAGGATTATGGTTTGAGGATTGAACTTCTGAAGATCCAGAGAACAATATTCTTATATGAAATTTAACGCTGATTTCAGAGATGTCGTCAAAAGTTGAAAAAAGTGTATCAATAGTGGAGAAAATGAGGTTTTTATGGTCTAAAACGTGTTTTCGTCGAAAAAAAACTTTAAAAAATCATATCTTGGCAACAGGTTGAGATAAAAAAGTGTGGTTGGTGGCATTCTACCCCATTTGGGGTCTAGTTTCACCCAATTTTTTTTTACTGAGCCCATAATTTAGGTTGTTACAACACCCGAAAACTGAATGTTTGATTTGCGTCTTGTACGAGTTAACGATCAGCTCAGATTTCCAGGGGGGTCAATTTCTACCCGTAAAAGGTTCCGGAACACCGCCTTGTAGTCAGTTTTCGTCGGCATTTCAGACGGCCTAGAATCAGTCAGCGGACCACCGTGCCAATATGGCTGTCAAGAACAAACCACAAATTGGTAGGCCCCCCTCTACCATTACCATTTTTACGTAATTCTCCGGGACCACTTCTGGGTACTTTGCGGACCATACTTTGCAGTTCACAGTACTGGATAGTTTCTTTAATTCTATTTAAAAGTCCTTCTTGTTGGGTGCCATCTGAATCCGTACTCCACATCGACATTTTCGGTTTGGTATGAGGGATGTGAGAACTCACCAAGAACTAATCAGAGATCAGACATCAAGCTAATAGAAGGTGACAAATTTGGATGCTTCTGGTGAAATGTAAGGGGGTGGGGGGGCTCGACTCGGATCATAAACCCTAACCTGCCTGTACAAGTCCATTCACTCAAACGTCAAATAGTTACCTAAGCTAAAGCTCAACACCCCACGGGTTTCGTGAGATAGATCTCTGAACTTTATATTCAATACATACGAAAACCGAGATTGATCTGACTCTGGGAGATCCGTCTCCAATCGATAAGCATTTGCTCATGAGATTGGTCTCTGAGCTTTTGCTCAACTTTAGAGCTTACCACCGAAATGCAGGCAGACCGAGTCAATGGAAAAGTTCGTTTGTCTTCGTTTGTCATCAATCCTTTGGGATCAATGAAATATCGTTAAAACCCGTAATTTTCATGTATTACTCATAATGCTACGAATATCATCGATCGCTGGGAGGAATCTAGTGACCAAGAAGCAGTACGAGATTATAACCTTCTAACTTTGCAGTCTAAGGGTTGGTGATTCTTCATTCCTTCATGGCCTGTATCAGGGAAGTGTAGATGGCCTTTTCTTGTGGAGCCAATTGAATCCTTGAATTGATGCTCCCCCTTACAACACCTGATCTACCGAAATGTTGTACACCCAAACGTCCTCAGCAATTCATCTTGGGAATAATCATCTTGTCCGAATCCAGGAGGACTTTAATCGTCTGTCTAGTGGTGTCATTTCGATGAAGAATTATTGTTAGCATCCCCTAGAGCGTTCAGGAGTTCCGTTCGTCGATTGTCTTTTCTAAGTTGAATATAAAGTATTACATTAGTTGCATTGAAGTGTTTGTTTATTGTAAAATGTTTGTTTTCCTTTCTTGTCAACATTTTATGTACCTAATAATAATTAATAATCTGTAAATTGGGCACTGCCCGTCTAAATAAAATAAAATGAAAATAATTAAAAGATACATGTTGTAATCGTTTTGGGAAAGTTATGTGAAACTTCACATCAAAAGTTCGTATTTGTGCGATTCATCGCTTTCCTAACATATATGAAATGTCAGAGAACAGACGAGCTATTTTCATTAATAAACGCATAGAAGGTGTCACTTTTACAATATGATGATGAATCTGCTGTGCATTAATTTTCTCCCTCTCGTCATCCACAGAAAATATATTACTATAAACAGACACGTTATAGTCTCCCACCACTCTTTCGATCAAGACCGGTGTAAATCACTCTTGATTGTTCTGTTACCTTCAAAAAATTATTATATCCCTCCATAGCGTGACTAATGATTTTGCAGGTGAATGAGGGATTATAAACTGCTTCACTAATGATGATCATGATTAATGGTCTTTGTCGTTTTTCTGTTCACAGGTAGCTATAAAACCGAGGGACAAAAGCTGCCAGGAACCGCCTGTGATTATCAGTTCATCAACGGGAACCATTCAAATTCCAACGCCAAAGGGAAATTCTACTCGCCTCAGTATCCAAGTAGCTACCCGAAAAACAGCCGGTGTACATATCGATTCAAAGCAAAGTAAGTTATTCACGTACAATGTTTTGCTACTTTTCACTGTGCTGGTTAACTGAAGGTTTTGAATTCATGTTCACAACTACCCCAATAATAGAGAAAAATAACATGATCGCTCGTTTTTTTTCTTATCTTTTCTTTTCTTCCGTTTCCTTTCCAGCTCTATAAATCGAGACTCATGAGGCTATCATTTATAAAAGATAGTCCTATCTATACGAATCAGACAATTTCATAATAGTTCTGTTTAATAGTTTCCGAATGTAACAAATACATTTTGCGGTTGTTCCTATTGAAGGACAGTGAATTACGATTTAATTTGTAAATTAGTAAGAATTTGATTAATTGGACAAATTAATGGTGATAGGTAACTATTACAATTTCGAGCCATATCAGAAGATCGTCATTATTTAAAGTCAAATATTCTAGAATCAGAGCGCTATTTTTTGTCGGTGGAATAGCGTAAATTAGAGAGCCGTGAAAGTTGGAAAGTCAAAAGTTCAGGTTTAACGTTGAGTATGTACAAAATGAAAGTTAAAAACCCCTTCTAAAAACGTCCAGGAATCCAAAATACCGATCACTTGATATATTTTTTTCTTGCCCCTTTTCTCCCTAAAAACCTTCATTTCAAGTTAAAGAAAGTGTGGAAACATACCAACTTAAAGACTTACTTACATTTCCTTTGAATCCTACATTACACGTAGGTACCATTATTATGTTGTTTTCAGAGACTGATAAGATCCTGAGTTCCTGAGAAGAAAAATTGTCACGCTGATTGCTTTAATTGGGCCCTTCGGGTTGTTTGGAAAGTTCGTCTAACTTCCCAACCGAATCGATTCTAAGATTTCCAAAATCATTAGACAAGATTAGATACACTCACGACGCATGTCCGACTCATCCGGGAGAGTGCGTGTTCTGTTGGGTCGAACTTTCTGTTCCAGATTTTCTGAAATGTCAATTGTGTGCTGCAAATATATTAACTGTATTCAGTGTAAGTGGAGGTATCACACTCCTATCCTGTTATTTATTGAAAGGATTTAAATTATTATGGAACCCAACCCATTCGTCTTAAATCTGCATCATGGTAGCAGAGCGTGTTTTTGAATTGCTCACTGGATATTACTCCTCCATAGTTTAATCCACGGATATTTTGTGAGTCGTTCCTGAAGAAAGATTGCGTCTCAAGGTATTCAAAAGGAATCCTTAATAACCCCTTGTAATATAAAAACTTACATTGGTCAATTAGGATTTCTTAATTTTTTAACTTGTATCACCTCTCTATATTCAATTATCATCCTAAAATTTCTATTCATGGGTGTTATCCCGAATATATTTTTCAGGACATTGTTCCCATATATTTAAAAAAACCCAAAGAAAACAATATAATACTACAAGTATCCAAAGAAGGTAATTTATTATTCAAAGTCCCCAAAGAGGGCAAAATCTTTCTGTATGTAAGTTGAGCAAATTAGACTTCCCGATTGATCTTTGATTGAATCTTTCAAATGACATTTGACCTAAACCAGATTTATTGACAATCCATCCTGTTTTACATTCTTCATTATAATGAGAAAGCAATGCCAGTTAGAGGCATATGTTCTCCTCCAGTAAAACAATCTCAGTAGTACCTTTTCGAAGGAAGCTACTTAACTTTGTGGTTTTCAAATTACATTTGAAAAACTGTCTGTTTGCATGTAACTCACTTATTCTTCAAATACCATGTATGTTTTTAGGGTTGGGGGGGGGGGGGGGGAGTGTGAGGTTGTGAGGTCCCCGTCTCATCAGGGAGAGTGTTGCACCCTGCAATGTTTTGTTGGGCCGAACGTTCTTAACCAGAGTTTTCGAAGTGGCTATTCGGGAGACACCTAACTCGTATAAAAACGGTTATTCTTGAAATCTGTTAATACATGCGTTACTAATGGTGGTCTTTTTTTTCCAAATTCGTTTCTTGTTAATTATTGAGGGATTTAAACGATTGATCTCATTCGTTTGGCCCATTCGTTTTAATTGAGTATCAACGTATAGTAAAAAATCCGGTTCCGGTGGATCAGATATTGTCGACATTCATCAGAAATCTCAACCTTTTAAATTTAACAAGCCAGGTATTAACGTTTAAGGGTGGAGAAGCAGCGGTGAAAACTTGAGAGAAAACCTCCCTTCATCAATTACCTAATGACAAATTTCCGATCGCCGTAAAAGAGGGTCTCTGGGGAAACTGGAGAAAAAGTTACGATGAATCACGCCAAGTCCCTGACGCCTCCCGTGCCCAAAGGTAACAAATGATTCTCTATTAGATGGGGTTGCAATCAGATGGCTATCCGGGATAACCTTACTTTCAAATAATCTCATTAGAGGTTTTCTCTTCCAATTTAACCTTTTGTTAACTTCTTTTCTTAGGTTTTCCGCTCCCTGATCTTTTGTAGTGATGATAAATCTAACGCCTCTTCCACACCGGTTCCCTTGACGGTCACCCTTCTTTACTTTCTTCAGCTTTAGTTTCACATTTGGTTTACGTACAACCTGCACTATACAACCTGACAGTTATTTTCATCTCTCCAGGTTTAATTGAGTTCCTGTGGAGGAACTATATGGGCGTAAGACCTTATGCATGCTTAACATTATTGCTGCTGCATTTCCTCTCGAACTTGCAGTTAAGGGCTAGTGGAGTGGGTCCGCTGACCAGGTGCCTAACAAAGTTTGAAGCAATGTACAAATTTTCGCTACCAACGGTGGTTTTAAGGCATGGATAAGAAATCTAGATGTAAACGTAATCCGGTTCGATTCAGATTCATACAAATAACTAAAACGACCACGAATTTCTTATGGTTTTGAGATTTAGCGCTCGACGTCTTTGATGATAAGATTTTATTCAACGTGAAAACTATTGAAAACAGTACCCAACTCGATTTTTAATGATTTCAAAACGGCTGACGTCCTTGACAAACTTTTAAAGCTTTTATAGTGGTTTCACTAAATTCTGTGTGGCAAAAACTATTGAAAACGATAACAAACTTAATTTTTGGTTGATTTGACGACGATCGTCATCGCCGACGACAAGTTCATGCCGTCGGATTGTTATGAATGAATATACACCTAATTTTGGATGTCCAGAGTCTACCTATAGAATTCCAAGTTGATAGCTCCGAAATTCCGGTCTGTAGAGCGGAACACACACACGCTGACAAATGCAAGCCGAGTCTGAGACGTACCTACTTAGTTCGTCAAAAAGTATTATTATTTTTTAATTTTATTTTAAAAATTTTTTTTAAACCGCGATCTTGCGTATTATTGAAGCGTTACCATTATAGAAAGGTTACCATTTCATTCAGCATTGTAATTTTGTCATTTTTCATGAAAATCCACGATTTTCTTGACCTATCCATGTTTTTCAAACTGTGAACGCAATTTTTATTCAAAATCATAATAGTATACGTAAGTTTGACAACATCATTAAAAAATATAAATCATAAGAAGGATTTTACTACGAGTATAAAGTGTGTTTCATTCCAGTTTTTGTCAAATGAGTGTACCTACTGTTAAATGTATAATTCTGTAATGCGTTATTACAGCTATATTCTCATAGAAAATTCAAAGCTTTTTCCAACAATGTCCTTACTTTTGTGTTATAGTATACCTGAAGGAAGTTATGTGTCTGAAAGAAACACAAACTTTAATACTAACATCCAGCATATGTTTTTGGGAACACAGATATGTGAAAGCCTCGAAATTAATCATTCTTCAGATACCTAGGAAAGTCGTAATTCTATCCACTAACCACAACGTTTTGATCTAATTTCCAGACCTCGAGAGCGGATCCGTATCATATTTGAGGAACTGAACTTCCAAAAGGGAGATGTCAGGTAAGTTTATTTGTTGCCAAAGAAACAGTATATTCAATCTGTATGCATGATTATGGATGCATAACCACCTCAGGTGGTTCCGAAAAATTGTCCAACACGCTATTCATCATTTTTATGACTCCCATATGAGTTTAGACCCCTTTTTCGGTACATTTTTGAGAAGCACGGGATAAAGATAGCAACTTGATTTTCTTCATCTGAAAGATAATACTTCTGAGTGAAGACCTTCACTCTTTGAATAACGCCGAATTTCAGTCGATTTTCGGTGTTGGTCAATCGTTCACTGTGTCTTTAATTTACGGTAAAACTTTGAAGTTAAACTTAAAATCCCCCCCCCCCCCCCCCCAAACTTAGTATTAGGCACTCCAAAACGCTCTCCAGTTTGCTGTTCAATATCTCAAAACTTTTGTGAAAGAATTAAATTTCTATATCATGATTATGGGGGCCTAAGTATACGGTTTCCAGCGCTTAAATCGGGTATAACTCAAAGTCCTGTCATTATAAGCATAGTTTTATAAGAATTTTATTGAAACCCAAACGTGGGTCCTTACTAACAACTCCATTTCACATTAGTTGGACTGCACTTTGATGGACAAAACAAGCAATAGTTCATTGTGATCTGGAAGCAATTCTGTTTAAATCCTCCCTACTATTTTTGGTTACTTGAAGGTACCTGTGTTTACAATTTTAAAAATAATACGATGTTTAAATACTTGACAAGAACAGTTTATGTAGCCCAAAACGCTTTCTCAAAATTTGATTATGAAGAAGATCGAACTATACACGAAAAACATGCAAAGAATCGGAAGTGATTAATCTGTTATAGCAACTCATGTTGGTTGTTGATTAGTTGAAGTTTACCGTTTTGTAAATGATAGTTACCTACCTAACAACATTATAATAGTTAATTTTCTAGTATAAAATGAAATTTTGAGTCTAGATGTGGTTTTGTACTTCCAAATCATTGATTACGTTCATAATACTAGAACGCTATGTCGTTATACTTGGCCTATTTAGATTTTGAAACTTTATTTATTTATTTATTTTTTAATTCCATTATTAATCATATCAAGACATCATGCACTAAATGAAAAATCAACGAAATCCTGAAGAATTTATCAAAAACCTACCATAAACAAGGTTTTTCTACACAACTGAGCGTCTTCTCAACTTTGAACGATGTTTTTCCAAGTGGCTGCGAAGAGTTGAGCGAGAACTTAACTGCCTATCGCTTGACTAATCGTGCGGAATATCGGTAAAAAAAGACAAAGAGAAAGATAGAGGGAGAGAGAGAAAGTGAAAGAGGGATAAGGAATCCTTTCACCGTTGATACGTGTCTATTTACGAAAATATCTCTCGTATGTATTCTTCATTCAAAAAATATCAGTTATTGCGTAAAGGGATTTATTGTCCTAAATTAAATTTTCATGAAAAGAACATTGAATACATCAGCCATAAATCAATCAACCAGTCTATAGTTATACCATATGTCAGTATATAGAATGAGATAATATGTAAACGATGACACTTACATAAACTTGGTAAAATGACAAAATATTGAGTTTTTGTTTCACACCATTGGAGAAAGTTTTTATTCCTAATCTCAATTGTTTAATTTTTACCTTGACTTGGCGGACCTTTTAACTAAACTTTGCGGTTAAGTTGTAGCTTATATTCTTTATACAAGTATGTCTACGTGTGGCCTAGGTGCCAAAAAAATAAGCTCCTACTGAGATTCGAACCCGTGATCTTTACTCTGACGGCGTGAACGCTGCTTCTTATTTGATTAAAATCATTTTTCGTTACTGGTAGAACCGGAAACTGCCTAAGGGCGTAATTACAGATTCTACTCTGTGAAGAGAACGGATATACGTACGTACATAAAAATCGTAAGTGAATAAATTAATAAAATCTGAAAATTTTTAAGACTTTATAATGTTCAAAGTTCTCAGTTAAGTAATTGAAAATTATGCTAAAATTATTGGCATAAGCCCAGGGAAAGTTGGGTTTTTTTAACTACTGTTGTTGTTTGAGCGGAAGAATGAAATGATGTACTCAGCCTTGAGCTCCAGCTGACCGACTCTTGTGGCGTTTTTTGCAACATGCTCCGCGAACATTTTTTGTTGTAAACAAATTTTCCAGTGAATAAGACAAAATTACTATTAACCAGGGTTCACATAGCGACAAACAATCACCGATATTTGCTCAGTTAAACTTGACTTGCGCGTATTCCAATTATTATTGTGAACTTTCCTTTACACGGGCAAATGATTTTTCCCTGCCAGACGAAACGGCGGAAGCAGATTTCTCCCCACTGCATGACATCATAGCCTCAAGAGAGAACTCAGTCACAGCGAAGGAAGAAGCACTGAAAAAAAAAAAAAAATTAAAAACACCGTTTACTCTACGAACTTAAATATTACGAATAAACTAATTTTCAACTACATATATTTTACCTCTCTCTATTCAAATAGTTGGTTCTGCTTACGCTAACTGCGTTTTCATTTATTTATTTAATCTTTTTTTTTTACATTTACTGTAAAGCGTGAAATCGCGGTGTCCTGGGACTGTAAAGGTGTGAACCCATATAGGAGGCACGATGCGCCATGTTCTGATCAGATTTTATATAAGGGGTTTAAAAATTATAGACCCATGATCTGCGTTGAGGGGCCATCTAACACAAAAATAATAAACCTTTGTGTTATAATTTGTAGTATTTTTATTTATTTTGTCTTTTGCCCTTGTAATATCCAAAACATTTAGTAGCGTTTAGAATTTTCAAAATTCTGCGACGTCCTTAGAGGGAATTTCGGGAAAATAAAAACTAATGTAAATAGTTCAGTAAAGTCTTCAGAATGATGATCTTCTAGGTTTTGTTAGGTCTTGTGGAATCAGTGTAGCGTAAAAGTGAAAAAACGAACAACGGTAAAACTTTAAAAAATCATAACACCCTTGATTCACTTTGTATTTTCAATTTCTAGGTATCAATTGACGCAGACTTTAATTATTTATCTCTTTGATAAATAATCGTTGACCTGTAAAATTTTCCGGTCATGTAAAACATTAAAAAGCGTTATCTTCCACATTCTCCATCAAATCTTCAATTTCTTGTGACCATTCCACTCAAATTTTATTTTCTACAACTTTTTTGTGGAATAAAAATTATTTTGAACGGTTTATAAAGGCTAAATCTTGAGAAATATGTCAAAAAACCTTCTTTTTTAAAGTTTTGCGTAAAAAAGTGCGTTAAGAGACTATTTAGGTATAGGAAGGATAGGAGGGATTTTAGGGTATATTCTGAATCAGCGTAAAACTTCCTATAAGAATAGGCACTAAAATTATTTTGTTCGCCTAGAATCGCATTCTGTCCTACTGTACGATGAACAGACGGTCTTTTATTCATGTATCAATTTATCCCCCATTGTGCATACAGTAAGCAAATAAATGAGTAAAATACCAAAATTTATTTAATTTCAATTTTGTTTTAAATGGGCAGCATCCAATTTTACAAAGTTTAGATATGCCAACTTGAATACAATGAGATAAATAATCAACAGATTTACAACGACATGGTAGAGATGAAAAAAAGAGAAGTTCAACTTGTTAACATTAATAGAAATTGATCGTTTAAACTTAATTAAACAGTATTTTATTCAGATTAGTTAGGACAAAAAGTTCACCGACTGTTGAATGGCTCTCATGAACGAACTAGAAGAAGCCAACGGAGTAATCCGCTCCATTAGTTACCCTATTCGACTAGCGATTTAAGTTCTCCCGGACTCGGACAACGGTATTATTCCTTAAGTTGGTTAACAATCCTTGGGTATAGAATGCCCAGGTAGATTTAGTGATGTAAGGGGAAGCATAGAAGTCCGACCGGCTCAACAAGAAAGGTTTGATACGTTCCGTGAAAAAGGCAAAAATGAGGCGCCAGCGATACTTCGAAGAAAATACAAAGATGACAGAGTTTGAGTTTTCATGGTAACTGAAATCTTCCCAGCGATGCCCATTCTTAAAACACAAATAGCGATGAAACCTCCGCCGTATATTCTCCAACGAGGGTTTTGTATTGGAATAAGCTGGTGCCCGAACAATCAATGTAAATTCAAAATGCGGTCGAACAAGGGAGGTATACAATAGATGGAGAACCAATGGGTCTGGGAATTCTTCGGTTCAGCACTCAGCAATTACTAAATGTATAAGTACAACTTGAAAAATTAATACCTCAGCGCCTACCAATGCGCAGGTGACGAGTCAGCTGCCTCCTTAACCGAGGCAAAACTTTTTTCCCTCAATGCAAAGATGGATTGACTTCTTTCGCTAAATTGTTTAATATTTTCTTTGAGGTTACTTGCAGAGGAAGGAGCTATCATTCGTGAATTCTCACTAGATACTTTACTGGAGAAGTGGAAGAGCTGATAAATATCAGCTGTATGCCAATTCCAATAACTTAGCTGGGTTAAGATGTGATGTCCTGTTCAATCGCAATTCTTGAAAAGTCCTCTTTAACTGCCCTACAATACTCCAAATCATTTCCTACGAATGGAAAACGGTTCCCCACCTTTGAAGGTCAAGTATTGGGTAAAGATCTCTAGGATGAAGGATAGTAGGTGGCCTAAGATTCGCATTAGAGTATTCGATAAAATGCATGAAACATCTAGGGTGTATTTATTACATTAACAAAAAAGAGAAAGCCTACCTCCTCTGGGGTACTGAATTACTACAACTTGTGACCGGGCTTTTAAGTGTTCTCTCAACTCTGGGTTCTGAGGAACGTTTTACTCTGGATGACCCCAAAAAGGTAAAGCGTATCTCTCCTTCAATCCTCGATCAATTGGATAATTATTTTTGGTGTCAGGATAATTGTTAGCAATTATTGACTTGTTAGTTTGCAATAGAATTGTTAGGATAATGGTTTGTTGTCAGGATATTGACATTGTTAGCAATGCAAGATACAACCCATTCTACTGGAGAGTCATGGATTATTCAGGCAGGCAATGTTATTTGGGTATTTTTCAGAACTTGCTGGTAGAAAGAGTACGATGTCAATTAAGGCTGTCTTCCGAACGGTTTGTGACTTTTTATTAAAAGGGTGACTCATAGAATCTGCAATGTATGTAATTAATTGAAGTGAACTCGGTCACCCTATACCATTTCTGTCTACGTTGAACAAAGTTGGAGCCTTACCGAACACATATTGTAGATCGCTATATTTTGGACCAATATGTAATGGAAGATGATGATCGCTTATCAAATTTACTCGATTTTCAAGGAGATAAATAAAAAACTATGAATGCGCATTATATTGTTACCAGGTCTCTTTTACTGCGATCATTTTTCATGAGTGTATAAGGAAATGATTGCGATAGGATACCAGTACCTTGGTATGCGTTTATGTATCAGTAGGAAGCTATTCTCATTTTTGTACTCCTGAATAGGTAGTTGAACAAATTTCCTACAGGACTACTCTTCCTTATTTTTTAATTGTACTTAAAAAGCATGCATGACATTGTTATCATTTATGTTTTTCTAGCTTGCAGTACATTTGTGTGTTCTTTCTCGTAGAAATTGGTTGTTTTTGTTCTTATGGTTTTTTATGCAAGCTTATGATTTGTTGTTGATTAGCCATTTAAGTGTATATACTTTCATTTTTCCTCTTATTTGCTCATTTCAGCCACTTATAGAGAGATGCATTGAGATGCATATCATTTTATATATAAAGACCTGAATCATTGTAATAATCACCGTGTGATTTTATAAAATAAACAATTTACTGCTTATCTACATATTAAGAACTGAATTCAATTTTCCTGCGATCACTCAAATGCGATATGTATCGTATATCAAACCTACTACGTCAAAAATACCCATTTTAAACCCCTCAAGCTTCGAGTAAGAAGACACTTTAGTTTTTTATTATATCCCAACCTCAATGCATCTTCTTCGTATATTTCCGTTTCTTTAGCACTCAAAGCCGCTCCATTCACTTCAGTCTTGGTTGTGATATTGCCATCTTCTTTCGCCTCGCGGGCTTACATTCACTTTCCTGTTGGGTATTGCCGCTTCTCTAGAACCTTAGATGCCAAGGAAAACCAGGAAATCATTCATGCACTATTCATGCGCTCTTAGTGCCCACCCTGGGAAAAATGAAAAGAAAAACCCCTCATTTCCTCCGCCATTGATGGGACTATCTTTCAAAAGATCTAACTACCGTCGGCACTCAACAGTCGGTGTTTCAGTTGTGAATAAATAACCTGATTTGAGTAGTTTAAATTAAATTCTAGGCGACATAATATTCCTAAATTAAGCAATAGTTATTTCCTGAGAAATGGTCAGAACCCCTAAAAATACAGTAAGTATCACAATTTTCCAAATACAGCATTAAGAAGTGTTTAACTTTAGCGGTTGCCTTGCGAATTGTGGCTTATGGCTTATTTATTATTATTTATATTTTTTAAATATATTTATTCTTTAATTTTTTATTTGAAGATTTGAGACACACCCCAACCAGGAGGGTCGTTTGCAGCATTGAACATGGTGTCACTGGGTACACTGCGAAGAGCACGATTATAAGTAGAGCCATTTTAGCTTCCGTTACTAAATAGAGTGTCATCATCATGTACTCCACTGGCAGATCAGAGAGGAGAAGGGGAATCCCACAAATTAAAAAATACTACCAAGACTGTATCACTATACATAATCAGCAATGTGAAATAAAATTATGGCTAGATGCACATGATTGTATCATAGATCAGATACCCATCACAGTTTGCAGTACAGCCCAGCTGCTCTCAGGTGCAATAACAAGCACAGGATCTTGTCTGGTCAGATTGAACGGCAATTCATGGAGAGGACCTATGCTGGACTTGGAGGTCCATAGTGTCTGTGCAGTCCTCCAGCAAGATTCGGATCAACACATCACTCCCACACAAAACATCACTAGCATCTGCACTAAGCAGGTGTCTGTGGGTAACACCGAATCGGACGATGTCATGTATTTTGTGGCTTGGCATCTCTTACCAAAAAATACATGAAAATGCAATTTTATCAAAATGAAAAATGCATTTTATCGCCTTGTTTGAGCATAAATAGAATCGATCTATCGATTAATATTTGGAATAAGGCGCCTCAGATGGCATGCTCCTCCAAGGATATGCAAAGAAATTTAAGTTTTAGCCGACAGGGTGAGGTCGGAAGGAGGCCAAAGTTGGCCCGAAGTTCTACTTTGTTCTTATCTCGGTGCGTCTAGTTGCAATTGTTTATTGAAAGGTTGGCAATGCGAGACTAGTGTCTCGCTGGACAGTGCTAAAACTCTCCAAACTTTTTGGAGGACACAACAGTGACATCGAACCCAAAAAAAAAATCAACTGCACGACCCCGTCATAAAATACTAAAAATTAATCATTATTAGATTGATATTATTATTAATGGAAACAATGACTTGAAAAACAATAGCAAATTAACGCTAATTGCTGAAAACTTAGAGAATGTATGGGATTCACCCTTTATAATCACCGGCTGAACAAATCAACCTCACATTATCGAAAGTGCGTTTTTACCTGAAGGGAGGCGGCTGGGATTCCAAGGGAGAAAACGAACGGTAATGGCCTGGCGAGGTTCGTCGGTTGAATGCAAACGTTAGCTATCTACCAGCCTCAGGATAACACTAATTGGATGGCCCGATACTGGGTAAAATAAAATACCACTGCGAGAATGTAGCGGTCGTGCCGGTCCATTCGTTGAATAGAATCCAAGAGAAGCTCTTCACACAATAAACTTAATTAAATGCTAATTAATCTTCTCTTTAAATTGAATAGTTGAACTTTACACCGATAAAGCAAGTAGAAACTTTGCTTCGAATGTTTTGAAATTGAAATCGCGCCATCATTTCATTGGTATATTTAGTAAGCCCGTCAGTGGCTGGTTTGATGAGAAAAACTCGTAGGTAGTCGTACGCATTCCGGATTAGCAAGATCGATTCGATATTTACACAGTTACATGACTCAGTACAATCGTCCCAGATACAAAATTTTAACTCCCTCCCAAATTTGTTGGTTTACGTTGCAAGGGGCGTTGATCCTAAATTCAAAGTTGAGAGAATCCGGCGGTCCGTCATCCGCCGTACACCGTACAGTGGTCGCAAAACGGAAAAATATAATATAAATTTTCTAATCGAGATTAACCCTCCTTGTATCTGTGTGATCTAGGATACCAAACTAAACCTTTACTAAGGTTATAGAGAATCGAAAACATTTTTCCCAAATCACACAAGCGTGTGAATAGTTCGTGTTTGCTTATATGGTTAGTGAAGCTTAGTTCGTGGAGCCTTGTAAACTATAAATTCCCCCTTTTTAATGAATTCCAATAATTATAAAATCAAACTTTTTGAAAAATTGCTTCATTGAAATCCGTTTTGTTGCTTCAATGAAACAGGCATTCTGAAACGATTCATGAAGTTGGAGCTTTATATGATTTCATATATATATATATATATATATATATATATTTATATATATATATATATATATATATATATATATATGTATATGTATATATGTGTGTGTGTGTGTGTGTGTGTGTGTGTGTGTGTGTGTGTGTGTGTGTGTGTGTGTGTGTGTGTGTGTGTGTGTGTGTGTGTGTGTGTGTGTTGTGTGTGTGTGTGTGTGTGTGTGTGTGTGTGTGTGTGTGTGTGTGTGTGTGTGTGTGTGTGTGTGTGTGTGTGTGTGTTTGTGTGGTGTGTGTGTGTGTGTGTGTGTGTGTGTGTGTGTGTGTGTGTGTGTGTGTGTGTGTGTGTGTGTGTGTGTGTGTGTGTTTGTGTGTGTGTGAGTGTGTGTGTGTTGTGTGTGTGTGAGTGAGTGTGTGTGTGTGTGTGTGTGTGTGTGTGTGTGTGTGTGTGTGTGTGTGTGTGTGTGTGTGTTGTGTGTGTGTGTGTGTGTGTGTGTGTGTGTGTGTGTGTGTGTGTGTGTGTGTGAGTGTGTGTGTGTGTGTGTGTGTGTGTGTGTGTGTGTGTGTGTGTGTGTGTGTGTGTGTGTGTGTGTGTGTGTGTGTGTGTGTGTGTGTGTTTGTTGTGTGTGTGTGTGTGTGTGTGTGTGTGTGTGTGTGTGTGTGTGTGTGTGTGTGTGTGTGTGGTGTGTGTGTGTGTGTGTGTGTGTGTGTGTGTGTGTGTGTGTGTGTGTGTGTGTGTGTGTGTGTGTGTGTTTGTGTGAGCGTATGTGCGTGCGTGTGTGTGATGTGTGGTGTGTGTGTGTGTGTGTGTGTGTGTGTGTGTGTGTGTGTGTGTGTGTGTGTGTGTGCGTGCGTGCGTGGTGTGTGTGTGTGTGTGTGTGTGTGTGTGTGTGTGTGTGTGTGTGTGTGTGTGTGTGTGTGTGTGTGTGTGTGTGTGTGTGTGTGTGTGTGTGTGTGTGTGTGTGTGTGTGTGTGTGTGTGTGGTGTGTGTGTGTGTGTGTGTGTGTGTGTGTGTGTGTGTGTGTGTGTGTGTGTGTGTGTGTGTGTGTGTGTGTGTGTGTGTGTGTGTGTGTTCGCTCTGCTGTGCGCTCTTGGCTAGGCTTTCCACCTGTGTCCCAAGTGCTTACATCCACGCACCGGTCAAGGCCGGTGGGCTCGGTATTGTCTCTCTTTCTGCGAGCATCCCATCTTTACGCCGCCAGCGCCTGCTTGCCCTTAGGGGCTCGAGTTGGGAGGTCGCCCGCACTGCTGCTGACCTGGACTTTGTTCAGCAGCAGTTGTTGTGGTGCGATCGAGCAACACCAACTGCTCCAAAACCCAGCTCATCTGCTGAGTTCGCTGCTGCACTGCATGAGTCAGTAGATGGTAAAGAACTCGACAGTGCTCTGAATCCCCCATTTCTACTCAGTGGGTGGAATGGGCTTCAGAGGGCATTGGGGCCCGCGACTATCGCCATTTTCACGCCGTCCGGGTGGCTACGTTAGCCACCTCGGTGAGGTGTTCGAGGAGTAGTCGCGGGACAGTAGACACCCTTTGCCGTGCCTGTCGGGGTAAAAATGAGAATCTTTATCATGTGGTGCAGCAGTGTCCTCGGACTCATTGTGGCCGCATTCTAACGTCATGATGCGGTTGCCAAGCAGATAGCACGGGCTTTGTCATCCATCGGTTGGGATGTCGAAAGGCAGAGATTATACCATATGCTGAGTGACCGGGGAAAGAAGCCAGATATCGTTGCCGTCAATCCCGATGGGTTTGCAATAGTCCTGGATGTCCAGGTTGTCAGTTGCAGCGTGGACATGGAGCAGACCTGGCGGGCTAAGAAAAGTAAATATGATAGAAATGATCTGCGTCAAGCGATATCTGAGCTAACAGGAGTGGCACCTAATAACATCAATGTCATTGCCGCGACCGTGTCATGGCGCGGGGTGTGGTGCGGGAAAAGTGCCACGGAGTTGCTCGAGTTGGGCATCTCGGCAGGAGTACTCCGTGGTATCACCACCCGCGTCCTGAGGGGTTCTTACTTGAACTGGTGGTCATTTTATAGGGGCACTTCCTTTCATCCCATTCTTCCTCCTCGTCCTGCAACTTCCCTTATCCCTAGAGCCGGCGTCGGGTAAACCTGGGCGTCCTCCCCACTTTTTTATTTTTTATTTATTTATTTTTCAATTTAATGGTGTGTCCCTGTGTGTGTGTGTGTGTGTTTGTGTGTGTGTGTGTGTGTGTGTGTGTGTGTGTGTCGTCTTCCTATCCCTCATCCTCTTCCACGACCCCTGTAAATGCCCACCAGTGTGCCCACGTGAGAGAGCCCTCAGCTCCAAGCGTGGCCTCAGTGCCCACGTCTGGCAGAAGCATCCTGTACAGGCCAACGCTGCAATAGATATAGAGCGAGAGCGGCCCAGATATGATTCTGAGTATTTGCGAAGAATGGCAGCGGAGGAGGCAGAGGCTGTGCGTAATGGGGTACAAAATATAAATGTTTTCTTGCGAGCACGTTTTCCCATGCGCACGCTCTCTGCCATTCAGTCTCTTCGCCTGAGGCCCCACTATAAGCAGCTTGTCCAGGATGCAATCCTGGCAAACAGCCATGGGGCCTCTCCCGCATCTCCGACAGGCGTGGGGCAGCAGCCCACCATTCAGCAATCCTCCCCCGGGACCTCCGGTCTTCTTGAAGACTTGAAGACTGAAGTGTTGAGGCTCGGGGAGCAGGTGGGCAACATTGTTGGTTATGAGAGTGCCTACCTGCAGGGTCTGGCGAGTGGGGCTGTTGAGGGGCCAAATGGCTTGGAGGACGAGGTCGCGGCCTATGTGCAGAGGATCTTCCCGCAGGTTGAGGAAGCGACCGTGGCGAGGCACCAGGGAGGAGTTCCTCCTAATGTGGTGCCTCGTGGAGGTCGCAGAGCAGCTAAGCAAGCGAGAAGGCGGGAATACCAGCGTGTCCAGAGATTGTGGAGGAAGCATCCGGCTCGTGCAGCTGCGGAGGTACTGGAGGGAGCTGGGGATGAACAAGTCATGCCCCCTCGCCAGGAGTTTGTGGATTACTGGGAGCCACTTATGAGTGCTCCCAGCCACAACCCTGGTGAGCCAGTGGCACCCCCAGCTTCCACCAGGGATTCCTTGCGCAGCATCATGGCAAACCGGTGCTTTATGACGAGGCACATAAGTGCCGTGTCAAAAACTCCACTTCAGCTGGACCCGATGGTATTTCCGCCCGACGCTGGAATAAAGCTCCAAAGAATGTTAGGCTGCTCATCCTCAACCTGTTGCTACTATCTGGAAGACCCCCGAAGGCATTGACCCGTGCCCGGACAATTTTCATCCCAAAGAAAGGAGGAAGTGGGCCTGGAGGCTACCGTCCGATTTCTATTTCGTCGGTGGTCTTCCGCCACTTTCAAAAGGTTCTGGCATCTCGCCTCCAAGTGACTGGTGTCATAGGTTACGTCCAGAGAGCATTTCGGCCAGCGGATGGCACAGCGGAGAATCTAACAGTTCTCCAAACTGTCATTTCTCTGGCCCGTATCAAGAAACGGCAGCTCCATCTTGCCGCTCTGGACGTCGCTAAGGCCTTGGACACAGTTAGCCACTCTGCCCTGACCGATTGTCATCGTGGTGTCGGGGCACCTGCTCGTTTGATTGAGTATGTTGCCTGCCTGTACCACGAAGGCGTGACGGTCTTCGAGGCACGAGGTGAGATGTCAGGGGATGTTGTTATTGGGCGGGGGGTACGCCAGGGGGATCCTCTGTCGCCACTCCTCTTTAACCTGGTCGTGGATACGGCCTTGGGTAAGCTGCCAGCTGAAATAGGGTTTGATCTCGCCCCTGGGGTGCGAGTAGGTGCATTGGCTTTTGCTGATGATGTCATCCTACTCGCAGAAACCCGTGAGGGCTTGCAGATCTCCCTCAACGCATTTGCTGAGCAGCTAGCCAGGTGTGGTTTGGTGGTAAACCCAGCTAACTGTGGGTCGGTCTCCTTGGTCCCGTCCGGTTGCCAGAATAAGGTGAAGGTGGTGGATGAGGAGTGTTTTGTCTTGGGACAAACTTCCATCCCTGCCCGATCCGTGCTGGAGGTCTGACGGTACCTTGGAGTCGACTTCATGGGTGTTGCAACCATTGCCGCAAGTCGTGTGGACCTTAGTGGAGCATTAGCTCCTGTCACTAAGGCTCCATTGAAGCCACAGCAGAAGCTGCGCCTCCTTTGCACGTACTTACTGCCAAAGCTAACCTATGGGTTAGTCTTTGGCAGGCTTACTCCGGGGAGGCTGCTTGAGTTAGATCCTGAAGTTCGCTCTGCTGTGCGCTCTTGGCTAGGCTTTCCACCTGGTGTCCCAAGTGCTTACATCCACATACCGGTCAAGGCCGGTGGGCTCGGTATTGTCTCTCTTTCTGCCAGCATCCCATCTTTACGCCGCCAGCGCCTGCTTGCCCTTAGGAGCTCGAGCTGGGAGGTCGCCCGCACTGCTGCTGACCTGGACTTTGTCCGGCAGCAGTTGTTGTGGTGTGATCGAGCAACACCAACTGCTCCAAAACCCAGCTCATCTGCTGAGTTCGCTGCTGGGCTGCATGAGTCAGTAGATGGTAAAGAACTCCGACAGTGCTCTGAATCCCCCATTTCTACCCAGTGGGTGGAATGGGCTTCAGAGGACATTGGGGCCCGCGACTATCGCCATTTTCACGCCGTCCGGGTGGCTACCCTAGCCACCTGGGTGAGGTGTTCGAGGAGTAGTCGCGGGGCAGTTGACACCCTTTGCCGTGCCTGTTGGAGTAAAAATGAGAATCTGTATCATGTGGTGCAGCAGTGTCCTCGTACTCATGGTGGCCGCATTTTACATCACGATGCGGTTGCCAAGCAGATAGCAGGTGCTTTGTCATCTAGCGGTTGGGATGTCGAAAGGGAGAGACTATACCACATGCCGAGTGACCGGGGCAAGAAGCCAGATATCGTTGCGATCAAGCCCGATGGGTCTGCCATAATCCTGGATGTCCAGGTTGTCAGTGGCAGCGTGGACATGGAGCAGACCTGGCGGGCTAAGAAAAGTAAATATGATAGAAATGATCTGCGCCAAGCGATATCTGAGCTAAAAGGAGTGGCACCTAATAACATCAAGGTCATTGCCCCGACCGTGTCATGGCGCGGGGTGTGGTGCGGGAAAAGCGCCACGGAGTTACTCGAGTTGGGCATCTCGGCAGGAGTACTCCGTGGTATCACCACCCGCGTCCTGAGGGGTTCTTACTTGAACTGGTGGTCATTTTATAGGGGCACATCCTTTCATCCCATTCTTCCTCCTCGTCCTACAACTTCCCTTATCCCTAGAGCTGGCGTCGGCTAAACCTGGGCGTCCTCCCCACTTTTATAGATGCTATGGGCCAAAAACGGGCGAAAAGTCTGTTTTTCTACGCGCGCACGCCTGGCACGCTTGGCAGGGGGTCACGGTGGGTGGTAGGGGGGGGTGAGCGGGCTGGAGTGGAGTGAGAGGAGGCGCCGGCGCCGCGGCACCTTGTGGTGGGTACGGCGCCGGCGTTCCTTCGAGGCATGAATATATGTTTTTTTCAAGGTCATATTTGTGTGTTAATACCAAAGCTTTTCCTACGCATATTTAATAAAATATCCTCTCGACTTTTCGTACGTGCTTAGATAATGATATTATTAAGGCAATAACTATTTGAATAGATTGGAGCTCAAATTGAGAAATATAAACATGCGGATAAATTATAGAAGTATAGGTTGTGGCAACTCGAAATAGGATACGCCGAGGAGTCTGGACGGGCCTTATGACGTACGCTAGCCAACTAAAACTATGATCATACTCAATTGAAAAAATAATAAACCTTTGTGAAATAATTTGCAGCGTTTTCT
>CM061043.1:103464173-103556845 GCA_030762985.1 Adelphocoris suturalis
CCACTTTTTCTATTTTATTTGTCTATTTTTTCAATTTAATGGCGTGCCCCCTCCGTCTTTGAGGGGAGGTTTCTAAAAAAAAGAAAAAAAAGAAAAAAAAAAGCGACTTTCGTTGAGAATTAAGCTATTGCAATGGCCGGCGTCGGGTAAACCGGGGCGTCCTCCCCACTTTTTAATTTAGTTTTTTCGTTTCTTTTTCTCAATGGCGTGCCCCCTCCGTCTTTGAAGGGAGTTTTCTTTTTAAAAAAATTGTGTATGTGTGCGTTTGTGTGTGTGTGTTTGCCATTTTATACGATAGCTCTCCTTAGGATTGAGATAAAAGCCCCTTTCTTGCGCCAACAAAGCCAAGGTTTCCAAATGAAAGGATGAGTTCGTAGTCCGGTTGGTACTTTGCGAGCCCATTGTATTGGTCAAATTTCAAATAAATGTGCTTTAAAAAAACTAAAAATGGCTCAAAAGCCAAAAAGTTTTAAATTTATCATTTTAGCAGGTTTTCAGTTCAAGCTGAAAATTGAAACGGGACATCTTGGTGAGGGGTAGAGTATAAATATTACAACTTGAGAAACCATTCTATTCAACTGAGTGGGCTCTTTAGCTTATTTTTTCCTGTGCTATACTTATTTTCGAACGGGGTCTTCCTTGATATGGTAGAGCATAATTACTACTTAAGATAATACTCCAATCAGCAGATCTGTAGCTGTTTTAGCTGAACTTTCTTGAATTTCGATCTAAACGTTGAACCTTGGAACGGTGCCTATTTGAGTGGGTAAGACAGTATTTCGTATACTGTAGATAGTATTTCCCTTACAGTACTGACACAATTAATATGAAATTTAAGTGATGGTGCACTTTGATTTACATCCATGTCTTGGGACATTCATAAGGTATTTTTCGGAACAAAAGCATTATAAAACGAGACAACAAACGAATTTCTGAACCATACAGTCAAAATTGCAAGATACATAGATATATACCTAGCCCATATACTATGGGCCTATTATAGTTCTGGTACATGAACACATTGCATAAAACCAATAAAAGAATTCATATGAAAAGAGAAGATATATTTCTCAGAATCTTATGTATTTCCATAAATTTGGATTTCAATTTCCATAGGATAATGTTGAATATACCCCCACTCTTTATTGTCTGGAAAATACGTAGATATGTTGGAATAGGTCAAGAACCTCTGTATTCGAAGTACTTCAGAAAACCTATTTCAGGCCAAATTGAGTAACGTAAGTTTACTTCAATTGGGAACGATATAACATAAAACACTCATACAATTCATTCTACTCCATAAAGTCCATTCCCCAGATCCCCACACCAAAGCCAACTCCGCCCTTAATCAGCTTCTTTATTTTATTACCCGGAGAATTACCTACCCCCCTAGAATAAAAATACGAACGGACAGCCGGGAGTTGTAATAATTGGTCAAACTCTCTTACGAGCACTTACCATTGAAAAAATAAATAGCTTCCCATCCCCAAAAAATACTGAATTCTTCTTTTTCTCCGTTTATTCTTCTCAATTTATCTCCCACTTCTGATCAACTCCATCGCATTGAGAAATAAGCAGGCATCGACCCTTTCATGGGCAGCACAGCTTCCCAATCAATCTCCCGTCTTATCCGATCCGCTTAAAAAGAGGAAAACTCGGTTAAGGGACGCAAGTCGTTGCTCATTTATATAGATTTTTTTCCCTTCTCCTTATTTGTAGAAGAATATTATTCGAGGCGGATTTTCCTTTAACAAGACGAATGAGAAGCCAATTGGGAAGAATTTTTTCCCCCGTTTTTCACTTTGTTTTGTTCAAGCGAGATCAACCGAGTAGATTTCCACGTAAACCAATAAATATTTTATCGTCTGCCAATAAATATTTTCAGGGCTATTCACGTATTATTAAATTTTTCCAGTAGTAATTATGCCGGTCGAATAAATTATCATACTTAACTCAATTATTCATTCAGAACTTGGAAACAACCGTTCATGCCCCATTTACATTCTAGCCATCTGCACTTACATTGTGTGTTATTTAATATTTGTATATGTTTATGGGCAATGTTAAAATCCACGAATCTTTACAGGTCGGGTTTCGATGGTAACTGTTTCAAAGTTAATCTTTGAAAAGTTTGAAGCCAACAAATTCGAACCAATTCAAGGACAGAAAGGCCTTTTTAACATGGAATCATGTTTTAGCGATGGATCCCCCGCCGAAAAGTGAGACTATAAAGTGAGATGAAAGTAGCGCCAATAATAGTGATGATTTCCGCTTACAACCGAGTCGTTGCTAGGGATATGATACTTCGTCGTTTTTCATCCCACAAAATTCGTTGAACATTCGTTCGAAAGCTCTCGATTTATCCAACCATACTATATTAACTACGCATGGTTATATGAATAATTGTTTACACACAGGTGATCATTCTCAATTATTGATATTGTGAACATGATTGCAACCGCTTGTTAATTTCTGATGATTTCATTGAGCTGGTGTTTCGATTATGTGATTCATAGCAGGTGATCCGAATATTGCGAGAACGGTTTGATTTGTGAAGCGGTGGTTAAATCATTTTAATAGGTAATTTCTATAGTTTACACTATAGGAAGCTGTAATTTCGTATGTAGCCTCTTTAGCCTCTTTCTATAATAAAGTGAATGTTTACTCGCGAGTTTCTATTAGGAGATCATCATCTCACAAGAGCTCAATCGTCGTGATCATTTCTATAATAAAGTGAATGTTTACTCGCGAGTTTCTATTAGGAGATCATCATCTCACAAGAGCTCAATCGTCGTGATCATTTCTATAATAAAGTGAGAGCGAGAAGCTAAAACATGATTCCATGTTTATTACATTTCAGCAGTCAGGCTCAAAGTAATAACATCCAGGGGGGTCCAGGGGGGCGAAGCCCCCCTGGCGAGGTCAAGGGGCGGAGCCCCTTGCGAGGCCCGAAGGGCCGAGTTTTTGTAAAGTCTTGTTATAATTTGAACTGTCCAAATGAAGAAACTTTGCAATTGTAGCTCTCCACTACGCCAAAAATTCGTTATCAACCTTTTATCATTTAATAATTAACAGGATGTTTCCTTTTTTTCCGACCGTCACGTCACGGCGAAAATATTGATTTTCACGTACAACCAATGCGTTACTAGGGAAGTGTAACTCCCTTAGTTTTCACAGCAGGAAAATCGTTCGCCACTTTTTGGAATGCTCTCATTTTATCACAACATCTCATGATCCCTAAACCTTTGTTGTGTCAAAGAAAGCTGATTTATTACGCTAAGTTATAAAGTAATATTGCCCTGTTATAAAGTAACCATAATGAACTAATAATATACAATTAATCATTGTTAATAATCCGGCTGTAGAACCGAAGGTCTACCTTCCTTTTTTTTGTAATTCATTGACATGGATATGTCTTACCGCTGGGGGTCATGACAACCTTTGTTACATGGAAAAAAAATTGCAATGTGATACCAACAAACGAATTCGGTAACTATAAATTAGTGTCAAAGTGAAATTCAGGTCAAAAATTTTACATCGGCCGGAGATGTGCCAGTAACCTCGGTATCACTTTTTAATATCCCTAAACGGTGATATTTAAGGGCTGAATTATTCAAAAATCTGAATTCGGAAATCTCGGAAATGAAATAAAAGCTTAGGAAAATTTGACTTGGTTTTTTGAAACAAGGCATGTATGCCTTAAAGTATGTTGATCTTTCTTAATACATATATGCCGTTTGTAGCTCAGGTGTTGAAAGACACCAGTCTTCCACGTAGGATTACAGTTTTAGATTTGTTTTAAGTTAGAATACGTATTTTCATCTAACAACGAAACGTGTAATGATTACTTCCTCCTTTTCGATTCTTGCTAATGCTACTCCTTGGCATATCGTGGAGATTATTCAATCCTCTGGGAGGAGCATTAGCAAATATCGAGAAGGTGAAACTACTCATATCCATCACACTCTCGAGGTGTTAAGAAAGAGTGAAGGGGGGAGGGGGGTTCGTAACCACGCTCTGCTACCACAAGACAAGGAGGTGTTGGAAATTGAGTAGTTACTACATCTAAGGGGAGAGGCGATTAACCTGCTACACCCAAAGGATATCCTGGGATTGAACGATCTCCACAATATGCCTAGGAGTAGCATTACCGAGAATCGAGAAAGAGGAACTACTCATATCCATCACAAACTTAACAACGACACTCGAAACTGACACGTTAGTAACAATCAAAAGCTGACGAATTACCACAACCGCGCAACGTGAATAGGAGACCACTTGATTGACAATGCAAGATCGAGTCTTAGTACGTTCTTGTTACCACGGCTGCAACACTACGCCCCTTAAATTTAAAAACGCTAGGAAGGTTTTAAACTTTTGAGATTTCACTTCAATAGCGGCGTTACTTTTGGGACACCCTGTATGTATTAGACTAAATCAGCATAACGTAACAGGTTTGTACGTTCGTATTCGTACTTGAGAGTTATATGCGGGTACTATTTGGGGGAAAAAAACAGTTGCAGAAAAACCATAATTTTAATAACAGGAAATAGTCTTTGAATTTTTGTAAGAATGTACAAAGTAGCATTCGTTCGGACATAGGAACTCAAGAAAATACCGAAACCAGCCAATAAACCTAATATTTCTTCCTCTTCTTTTACGAGCAACCAAAAGAGACAAATGGCAATCTAATTGCAATATACCTATCTTGAAGGGATCCCTCCATGGTAGCATGCATATATGTAAGTGGTAGATTCTCCTTTTGTCACTGTTAAGTGCCTCAAAAATTGCAGAGGATACCATAAAGCAAAAAAAAATCACCCTTCAAAGGATCTTTGAAAATTTTTCCATTCAACCTAGCGTGAAATGGAACATCTAGTGTCATGTAGCCGAGGTCCTCTCGGGGGGGGGGGGGGGGGGGGGGCATCTGCACCTGCTTATATGCAATAATTTTCTTCAAAGGTACCCTTATTTTTGATATTACTATGTGCACCAAAGGAGACTTATAGCCGTTTTGATCTTACTCGTAAGATAGAAACACTCAAACATAATTATCTAATAGTGAACGTGCTGTAAAACAAATCGACAAATCGATTTACTTATTGCCCCAAAGTAATTTATTGTATAATCGATCCCTACAAGGTTCATATAAAAATGGTAAAACTTAGTCGACGCCAAGTCTGAAGCATTGATTCAGTTTTTTCTCGACTTCGTTGAACTTAAATGGCATTGAGCAGAATAGGATTTGGATGGTCCACTATGAATTTTATCGCCTGTTTAGCTGTAGCACATATTTATACGAAATTCCTTATAGCATTCATATAATTCATACGCAGATGAATATCGATTTTAAATTATTAAGCTCGCTAACCTGTTCGTTGGGCCAAAGGAATCCATAGCGTAGCATAGTATTCGTCCCACTTGCAGTACACGACATCCAGTTCGGTGAAATTCTCCCTTTCCCAATTCGGCTCATCGATGAAGCTCCATTCCGACCATTCCTTATGACGCTACGGAGTATTGGTATGAAATGTTGGCAAGTTTCAGATGGGTTAGCAGAGAATGATTCAAAATTCCTATGAACAGTAATATCCTGGTATTTGAACACACGATCTTTAGTAGCAATTCGTGGAACTTGGCCATTACTATACCATATCCCTGAACTACCTCAAAATCTCGAAACATTCTCACTATTAGGTACTGATATGCGATATTGTTGTGCAATGTATTTGATGTATCAAGAGAGGCCGATTATATATCAAATTAGAAATGAAATCAGGAGGAATATGCTGAACATAGGGAAGACAGGAGTAATTCAGTGGACCCTCTTTTAACCGGTCGCCCTTTGTCTGGCCTTCGGATCAACCACTCATTTCGTTTTCTTTTAGCGAATTTTCGTAGAATATGAAGGTATTGCAATGGTTCCCAAAATAGTAAAATAAAAATTTTTGAAATTTTTCTTCATTGAAATCTGTTTTGAGATATTCTGAAACGAATCCTAAACTTTAACGTTTTTTCAAATAAATATATATATATATATATATATATATATATATATATATATATATATATATATATATATTGTTTGTTGAAAAAACAAAGTTTAGGATATATATATATATATACATATATATATATATATATATATATATATATATATATATATATATATATATATATATATATCAGAGGATGTTGAGGGTCGGTCAATGAAAACTTCTTATTTCGACAACGTTTCGAGAATATTTTTTCTCATCATCAGGACCTATTGATAAAAGACATGGTTTCACTCAAAACTCGGGTATATATAATTTTAGAATTACAAATTTCGCTTAGTTACTTTGTTGCAATAGGATGTTGCTGAAAAACGTACTTAAATTATGTTAATATTTGCTTAAAAATCTATAAAAACTGCAAAAAAAATCTTTTCGAGTTGCCAAATTTTATTTAGTATGAGTTTTTTGCCATAAAATTGTTTTTTTCACAATTTCTTTGCACCCTGATTCCTTAAATTGCGATACAATTCAATATATTACAGTACGATAGGTAATTTAAGAAAATTCGCTCTTAAAATAGTTTTATAGAATTGCTTGCTATCCCGATCAAACTGCCGACATTTGGTTTGTTGTTGTTCAGCTGCACATTCATACTTTTTATGAAAGAGGAAGGTTATTGGTTGGTAACCATAAAAAATTGTCCATTCCCGCGCCGCTCGTTAATATTTTTAATCTTTTGTCCACACCTATTCGTCGCCACACTTTTATTTCTATCGCCCTTCTTCCTCCATTCCCGCTTCCACATTTTCAGCTCACGATTTAATCCCGTTTTCCGACTCAGGTTCGTGCGGCTTAATCCGTGCAGTTTACGATCCCAGTTCGAGATTAATAGCTCCACACGCTCTGCATACAGAGAAGAAAAGGAACGACCGCACAACGACTCATTTATCTCTTTTTAGCTATGCCCCTAACAGTTCAACGACGCAAATACGCTTAAATCACTACATCCCCAAGCAGAGGGAGCACTAAATAGACTAAATGCAGTACCTCTTATATTATGCTCACCTAAACTAAGTAAGACCGAGGTGCGAGGCTTAACACTATTTTCCCAGATTAAAGTTACCTACCTTTAACTTTCCCTGTTTTATTCAAGTTTTACCCTATAGTACTAGTTATTTAAAAGTGGGAAAATCTGTCATAACGGAGTTGGAGAGATCGGCAAGTGTTCCTATTCGATTCAAACTGAAAACAATACGTAACCTCAGACCCTAAACTCGTAAGTTCATTGAGGATAATTTTTCAAAAATGACCCCATGGTTTTATTGAAAAAACCACGTTTTTTCAACACTGAAAAATGATTTTCTCTTCTATTTAGCAATATAAAAGTATAACTGACTATACCTTTGGGAATAGAATCAAACGAAACAGTTTTCGTGAAATTTCCTGGGCTCTAAAACTAATCTTGAAGAAATAGCTAATTTTTAAACATTTTCAGAAACACTAATTTCTAAAAGATCTAATGTGTAATTTTAAATAAATAAATCAGAATGGTGGTAAATACTATGAAAATCACCTCTTCTCAAACACAATTTAACGCAAAATCCGAAAATGTGGTCAAAAATTGAGAAAATTTTATTCACAGGGGTGAAAATAAGGGTTTTATGTCAGAAAACGTGCTTTCCTAGAATAAAGACCTTTAAAAAACATATTGGTAAGTAATGCATGCATTACAGGGATGTCACAATGAATGGATTATATATAATTTCGGCGAGAATTAAAATGATAGAAAATAAAACTATCATGATCACCCCAAAATACCCCCCCCCCCCCCCCCCCCCCCATTTAATCCCTTCGCCAACAGTAAAATTTGAAACTTCCAAAGTTACATAACTGAACTGAAATCTGGATTGAACAAACAATAAAAGCTGTTGAGGAAATCAGATGAATGTAGTTAACATATCACGATTTACTGCTATAACCCCTCCATTCACCCCCTCCCGTCATCAAATTTGAAAATCCTGACACACTTTCTAAAACTATATTTATAGACCAAATTCATAGATGAACAAAAAAGAATCATGTAAATCAGACGAGAATAATTTAAACATCATGATTTATCAGTATTAACTCCTCCATTCACCCCCTCTCTTAGTGAAATTTTAAAATCTCCTTGAATTTTAAAACTACAACGATTTCTTCGAGAATCGGTCGAGATTTGCGGCTGTGGCAGCGCTAGAAAATATAGGTAATTAGCCCCTCCACCAGCCACCTCGACAGTAAATTCGAAATTCCTACGGTTCGTCCCACAACTAAATTTAAATTTAAATTGAACAGAATAAGAATCGCGGGAATGGGTTGAGAATTGCAGCCTGGGTTGCGTCGACAAAATTTATCGAAAAAACAGGCTTTTCGGTTTTACCCCCTCCATTTTCTCTCTTCCACCTTGAAATTCAAAATATCTGAGGTTTTTTGCATGACTGCATTAAAATTGGGATCGCACATATAAAGAATCTCAAAAATCGGTTGACAATTGTGGCCTGGGCAGCGCCGACAAAATTTGTCACACATACATACACCTTTTTTGTCACAGATTCGGCCTTAGAATAGTCTGAAACGGATTTGCATGTTTTTCCCCCCCTTATGTTTGGGTTGCTCCTGACCCTCTGAGTTAATTCTAATAGGTCGTTCCTCTATTGACAAAGCGTAATTTCAGAGGGGAGCCCTGAAAAATCATATTTTGATAACGGGTTGAGATTTAAAAAAAGGGTGCGGTTGGTGGCCACTCAATTTTTGATCTAGTTTTACTCATTTTTTATTTTTATTTTTTCATCTTATGTAACCCTATAAAGAGTGTATGCACCAGCGGCGTATCTCCGTCAATATAGGAGTTGAAAAACAACTCAATATCATATCCCCAAATTTTATTGCAAGGAATTCAACCATGAAATTGTCGCGCACCGCCTCCAACACATTATCAACGCCGAACACAACCACATTAACACCAACTTTGTTTTTTCAAATGGGAAACCCCATTTTGTATTGATCAATAGCTTAATCACGAGCAAATAGAGCACAATGAATTGTGAAGTGTCGATTTTTTTGAAAATAATAAATTGTCACAGGTGATACATGATTTTGGGGTATTTTTTCACGCTGAATCACGTAGAGATGTTCATTTATTGATATTAGATTTATTGAGATTCTGCATGGGAATGGAAGGGGAAATTTGTGATTCACGCCATTTTTGAGGTATTTTCCCAAAATATTGTTACGAATATAAATGAACATCACTACGTGACTCAGCGAGAAAAAAACCGTGAAATCATGAATCACATCTGGCAATTTCATATCTTCAATTTGTGCTGAAGTAAAAAAGAGAGAGATGAATTAAATTCAAGTGATGGGTAATTTTTTCATGAAATTTCGTGTAGAATCCAAACCTGCAATATAAAAGGAAGAAAACCCCACTTAAAGAAAAAAAAAAAAAAAAAAAAAAAAAAAAAAAAAAAAAAAAAAAAAACAGTTGGTTTTATTTGCGCATTTGAGCGTTAAAATGTCACGGTTGAATTCCTCGCAGAAAATTACGGGTCACACAATTTTTTAATTAATTAATTTTATTTTTTTACATTTTTATTTATTTGCTGTATTATTTTTTTTTCTTTTTTTTTTTTAGAGATAAGCATGGTGCACAATTCGTGGGACACCCTGTGTATTTTTTTGTACTCAGAAATATCGTCAATCGATTGTTCAAGTTCAGTTAACGCTGTAAAGTATATACATAGGTATAGAGCTCCTTAGTGTAGAGTATACTTACAATATACAGGGTAGCTCAACGATAATAATTTTATATTGCGTTTCTTTATCCACTAAAAGGTCAATGAGTTTTCTAAATCATTCATCGGGTACCTACGTATTGATTTTACTTTAACGCATCACCAAGTTCTTACGCGAAAGTGGACGAAACTAGTTTTGGAAAGTCTCTTTCTCTTCAGAAGTTTCACCACACAAAGGATAGAATATTTATTTGGGTCGGAAGAAAGTTACCAAAGATCTTTCGGGAGCAAAACAACATTTTGCATTCAGCTCCCTGAGGTCCAGCGCGCGAGAGAACCTTTCAAATAACATAACGCTCGAATGTTATCATTTTCACATATCCTGCGGAAGGAGGACTTTAGGACGTGACAACTTGTTTATTCAGTAGCCTTTGCTGTTGTTCTGACAGTTTTCAAGGCTTTTAGAATAATGCAATATCCACGAACTTGAATAATTTCTGTGTGTGTCAGAATGTGTTACGAACCAGGGGAGGGATTTTCCAGAGAACAAAACCTCTTGTTTAGATTTTTGATTGATCTAGACATCGAATCAGAAGGGAATCAGTAATACTGTTGCTTTCGTGCATTCTCTCCTCATTATCATCATCAAATACCATTACCACTTTCTGAATTTGCACACGTGAATACCATCGTCCTGTTTTGTATTGGTTAATACAAACGCTGCAAATTATGACACAAAGGTTTTTTATTTCTGTATTAGGGTGCCCTTCTACGCAGATCATCGGTCTATGATTATTATTAACCTATATATATCCATATATATCTAGCAAATTATCAAAACTTGGCGCATCGTGCCAACCAAAAGGGTTCACAGCTTTACTGCTCAGGTCTCCACAATTTTACAATTTATAGTTGGTGAATGTTGGGAATTATCTAAAAATTTCAAAACAAAATACTTGGTAAAACGGCAGGTTAAAAAGGAAAGAAACTAGCCTCAGAGGCCCTATCAGCTATTCAGTAATCCTCTAAACCTCGTAATTTTGTGATGTGTCTTGAACGAGCTCCATTAAATTTCAGCAATGTGACTTGATTAGGATAAAAATTAGCTACGGATAAACGCATAGCAACCGGGTGATCGTTTCGTTCGATTCTTTGAGCGGATATATAAAAATGAAACTCAAAAACGTGGCAGGCCGCTCGTACTTTCTCTCTTATGAGAGATGAGTTGTGAGCATTGAAAATGTCTCATCAATGTGATTTTTATGTGCTTCGTCAGCATTCATGTTTTGTAGTTACCTATCATTTTTTCCGAACAGTACTTCACATGAAACTTAGTAGTGATAACTCGTACTGATTTTTCCAACCGAACATCATATGATTTCATTGCTAGTAGACACAATCATAACAACACCTAACTTGTTTATAGGTTGCGTGACTTTTTTTTGTTTGCGTAACAAAATTTCCGGTTAACCCGTCGACTAAGGCATTTTCAATGTCAAAAACGCCGCAGGCCGCTCGTACTTTCTTATGAGAGAAGAGCTATGAGCATTGAAAATGTCTCAGTAATTTCCGCTGAAAACCTGCTGGCCGAATTGAAACGGACTCTTCAATAATAACACCTGTATTTAATGTTCTAAATAAACTTACATTACGTTAATTAAATGACTGATTTCATTGCTAGTATACAAAATCATAACAACACCTAATCATTAGCCAGTTACGTAGACACGGGTCCCAAACTCGTATTTTCATAGAGGGTCATTTTTCACAAAAACCCTTGATTTTATTGGAAATAAAACAAACATATTCTTCAACATTAAAGCATATTTTCTTCCCCTGATTATCAAAGTAAATATAAAATTGACTATACCCTTACAAAGCTTCGATTATAACGATGTTTTCCCTGTGCAGCGTTTATCCGAAATAGTATTTATAATAAGAGCAACACAACAAATTGAAAAAAGTCAAATTCTGAGTAATATTCGAAATTTGTTTTTTAGCTACTGTACTAACTCGCTTCCAGCTCCGGGAAAGTTCACTAATTGATCAGCTTTCGTTTGAATCGTTTGTCAAAGTCATGTGGGGTATTCAACTCCATGCTGTGAAGTTAACGCGTATCTTTCACTTAAGTTTTAAAATCCAGGGTTTTTTGCAATATGGCAAAGAGAATAAGATGAAATGCACCAAATGCCTATTCAGCCTCTAAAAAAGTCCAGTCATGCAGCATGACCCCATGACCGAATTTTTGAAGAAATCTTCGACATTTCAGTCGCTATTGATCGTGTAGAGAAATTTTAGTTTATGATTTTGATAGACAAACATGGAATCAAATTATTAAAAATAATTAGGAGGTACTCATACTTTATTATTATTAAACTAATCTTGTAGATTTAAAGACAAATGTAGGTAAATATTCATAGATTTCGATGTCCAATGTGGTCAGTATTGAAGGCAGTTGAAATCTTAACAGTATCCTATCATAACATCATCAAATCTTGACATAAAATAAAATAACATACCGACATCATATGAAAGACACGTATTTCCACAGCCAATCGATGATGAGGCTTTATATTGCAAGTGATATAAAGTCAGTTGCATTCGAATCTAGTGTCCTACAGTAAGAAATTTACAGACGAACTGTAGTCTCTGTGCGTCTATTGACAGCCTAAATTATGGGGAAGTGTCACTTGGCTTTTCCGTAGCAACAAGAAAGGAATTGAAAATATTTAATACTTCTTCATAATTTCATGGCTGATATTTTCTAAACCACAGTCAGTATTAAAGCTATATCAAGTCCTAAAACAGTTGAGCGTAAAACATTAAAGAGAGCGACCGAGAGAATCGGAGGACGGAATATTTCACAGAGTAAACTCATCAGCTGTGGTTACATTTTTAACACAGAATGTGTTTTAGCCATGGACTAACTAGCCGAAAATGGAACGCGGGATGGTAACGAAATGTGTGACGTACATGATTTTCACGTACAACCGAGCCGTTGGTAGGGAAATGGAACTTCCGCAATTTTAATCGCACAGAAATCGTTCACCATTCGTTGGAAAGCTCCTGATTTATCCAACCATATTATGTTAACTACTGCGAAGTGCGTGGCCATCAACCTGAGTTATGAGCATGGTTATTTGAATCAATTGTTTACACACAGATGATCATTCTCAATAATTGATATTGTCAACATGATTGCAACCGCTTGTAAATTTTCTTATGATTTTCACGTACAACCGAGCCGTTGGTAGGGAAATGGAACTTCCGCAATTTTAATCGCACAGAAATCGTTCACCATTCGTTGGAAAGCTCCTGATTTATCCAACCATATTATGTTAACTACTGTGAAGTGCGTGGCCATCAACCTGAGTTATGAGCATGAATAGTAAATGAATAGTAAACAATGACGCTTGTTTGGTTGTCACTTGGTTGCGCGACAACGCAAACACATTCTGTGTTTCAATAATTTCGTCCGAAGTATGTAAATAGAGGTAACCGGGGGTCCAGGGGGCTTGCCCCCTGGCGAGGCGCGGAGCGCCGAGTTTTTTTTTTTTTTTTTTTTTTTTTCCAACAAGCACCTACTACCAACGTTTTAAACAGCATGGTTCTAGGATTGGTTATACAGGGATACTTCCATAAGAGTAGTTCAATCTGCATTTGGACAATGTTTCATGCAAATATTACCGATTTTTACAACTAGCGAACGGCATTATTTCGATTCTTGACTGATTTTTCAACTTTGAAATTTTTGAAAACTTGATTCATATTCTTATAGGAAATTTTACGCTGATTCCGAATATACCACATGTTAGCATGCTGAAAAAATTATTTCGCACAACAAATCGCAAAAAACAGGCTATTTTGAAATTTGTGACTATATTTTTGAAAATTTCAACCCGAAGATGTAATCCGATCATGCTGACCAACGAACTTGAACTTTCATTTTGTGTCCGTAACATTTTAAAATTTGTTTGAAGTTTCTAGCACAATTCTACGGACAGTTATCGTCTGGAATGACACATACAGGCATACATACATACATACATACATACATACATACATACATACATACATACATACATACATACATACATATATACATACATACATACATACATAAAAAATGCGTTAAACTTCAGAATATGATTCAGAATAGCCTGAAACGGATTTCTGCATAACAATTTTTCAAAAATTCACATTCTACAAATTTTGAGGCGAGAGCAATAGCTTAATTTTCTTCAAAAATTCGCTAAAAATATGCCTGGTGTTTGTTTTACGACAAAAGTAAAGACAGGAAGACAAAACCTGTATGTGTTACGTGCTTGCAGCCCATCTTCAATGACCACCATCGCCAGTTCTGTTGAAGGCTGCCAACTTGAAAAAAAGAACATTAGAATTTCATCCATTCTGTAATGTGTGTACTAAACCCTGAAATTCTAAATCATACAAACCATGTCTAAAACATGTGTACAAGCATTCTTGTACACAAAATGTTTACATAACATTCTGTGTTAAAATTCAGGTTGCGCTGTGTCATCATATTACGTCGCTCCTGGTCAACGCCCGTAACAATTTTATTTGCAGAGATGTATTATAGGAGTTGTATTACGTAATTCGTTCTGGCATTTTTATGGTATCGTAGTTGACCTCTCAGGAGTGGCATCTCCCCCTGCATTCAATTTGGTACAGCCTTCTGACCAACTAAAATAGACCCATATCCAGAAAGCCTAATGAGTATATAATTATTTTGTAAGACGAACAGTTGCATTCAAGATTCATTTCTCACTCGTTTCCAGAATAAAATAATCGTTCAATCCAAATGACCACATTTAACAGTTCGGTTCTCATTACCATAAATTAGTTTTGGAAGTCCGCGAAGCCGACCGTCAAAGGAAATATTATAATATGCAATTTATGCGATGGAGATACTAGTGTTATAACATAAATGTAGTTGAGTTCCCAGGGATGGCATCATCTCCCGCCACATTAAGTCTAGTAAAGCAGCCCTCTGAACAGCTTAAACTGAATCCATACCTCTAAGCCCAATTTATGATTTACGATGAACAGCAAGAACGGTGAACGTACTCATATCAACCTACTTCATACCTCTTGCAAGAATTTATATTTATAACTTATCATTTATCTACGTGTTTACTAATAACCGTGAAGACAAAGACTCGATCAGTGAATCGCAGTTTCTCATTGGAAGCCCCTTCGGGAAGGACCAACATCTCAACGAAGATCCAGTGGGGAATTCCATTGCCAGAACTACACCTGCATATACTTCTACTATACCGACATCTTCATTCCAATCGCGCAAGTTGCCTACAAAAGTGTAATAATATACATTACAACTTTCAACTGCCTCACGTCGTTTGTCTTATTTCTATTGAATATTTGTGAATTCTTTCTATCCCCTCGATTATAGACGTAATAGTCATCCAAAACGTCACAACACATGAGTTGCCATTTTCAAATACTAATTTTGCAAGTTTTAGTGGCGTTAAGTCTGGTATGGCAGCTCTTTAGGCAGCTGGATCTGAATCCATATCCTCTGAGCCCAATTTATGATTAATTATGGTGAACAGCAAGATTAAAGATTCATTCCTCTCTCATTTACAGTAAAACTAAATCTTTCAACTAAATAAACACAGTTAACAGATGAGTTGCCATTTTCAAATACTAATTTTATAAGTTTTAGCTCCATCAAAGCGAATAATATTATGATTTCATTTGCAATTCATGAGATGGAAATAGGTACAAGTGGTATAACATGGCTCGTTCAGGCGCAACCCTACGATGGTACTGTAGTTGACCTCCCTGGGGTGGCATCTCTTGCAAACTCCGTTCTTATTATTCGAGAAAAAGAGTCGGGGAATCGACCTATCTCCACTCCCTTACCATCACCCCTTTCACCCTTTATTACCCCTCCTTCTAACCTTCCGACGAATAAATGATGAATACAACTACGGTCCCGGCCACTCTCCACGGCCTTATCGCTCTCACCGGTCGAATAAAGTGCCGTCCCATCAATCACTATCAATTACCAAGTGTATTAACTATGATTAATCGGTTAAGTGGTTTTTGCGGTGCTCGCTCATTCCTTCCCTTACTTTCGTCGGCTGCGGAACAGTGGCCATTACCACATTCTTTTTCCTCTGAAAAGATATGAAGAGTGGAGATTTTCGAATGCAGTTTAATGAAAAGGCCATTCCTTCAGAATTCGTTTTGAGGAGCACTGAATTGAGACTTATTTCTTTGAATTTCAACACCCATAAATTAGTCACGACAGCAAATTATTGTAAAGGCTTAATCAATTAGATTACTCGAAATAATACTCGTATTTCACGAAAAAGTATCACGTGATATCAGTGCCATCGTAATATCGTGCTCTTTGAAAGATATACGGGATGAAAACAAAGCACAAACAACACAGCTGAAGCAATAATATACGATTATATAAATACAAAGAGACTGTTTTTTAAGTGCGCATTAATTCGTAGAAATTTAAGCCCTCTCTTCCATTTGTACAAGTACAATATTATTCCATAACATTACATAATGTCAGCCAATGTAATACATTCAAATGACGAAAACGCAAATAACGTCGTAAAATAATGTAATACCTTCTGAATCTACATACTGTGGAAAACATGCATTCCATGGGTCATTTGAACTAATTACATGTACAAAATAAATAAATAAATGAATGAATGATGATGTTGAGAGTAAGATACAATGTCAGCGAAATAATTTCTAGCCTGTTTTTGTTTGTTACCCACATGTAAATTATTTCAAATCTTCTAATAATAATCATATAGTAATTTGTGTAGTAACGTTTCATTTTTAACGTATTGAGGGGATAATTGAAAGGATTTCCGAATCTAATCATTGTTATTTTGTTCGTACAGTGATCTATTTATTCTTTATTTAATTCATCAGAGGGGAGGGGGGGGGATTACCTCAGACAATCCCGCCCCTTTCAAATATTCGATAGTACGGTATTATAGGGAATTCCTAATGAAAATGGAGCAAAATGTTGGCGTTCTTCAATGGCTTCAAAATGTTGGCGTTCTAGTTGATTCAATCTTGGAAAAAATGTATTTTGAAACCCATTGGGTCTTGCGGCAAAACATAACTGTTAATAATTTGTCCCCGTACCTCCGAGTCCAGCATCGGCATCGGTTTTATCTGGACCAGACAAGGCCCAGTCCCTGTTGGCGTACCTGAAAGCTGCTGAGCTCTACGAGGAACTGTGATATCTGACCTGTGATATATTTTGGTTTATTATTTCCAATAATAAGCCTATGTGATCGTGTAGCAAACAATTTTTATATCCTCCCCTCAAACTTTGTCACTTTACGTTTCAAGGTGCGTAGAATCCAAATTTGAAATGTCCGTCCGCCGTCCGCCGTTCTCCGTTCGCCGTCCGCTGTTCGCCGTCCGCCGTCCGGGCCATAAAAGGCCTAAGAATCGACTTAAAAAACCCGTTCTTTCGCACATAGACTCCATTTGGGGTCTTGTTGGTCCTAACGTTTAACCATCCCGATCGCTTTACTCGCATAGATGCTATGGACCAAAAACGGGCGAAAAAGTGTCCTTTTCGTGGCTTTGAGTGTTAGACGTGTTAGACGCACGCCTGGCATGCTTGGCAGGGGGTCACGGTGGGTGGTGAGGGGGGTGGAGTGAGAGGAGGCTCCGCCGCATCTTGTCGTGTCTGGGGTGACCAGGGACGTAGCAGAGGGGTGTAGGAGAATGGATATTCATTACTTTTACGTGTTATACCCATATAATACATCGCTGTACCTCTCATCTACCCCCCCCCCCCCCCTTCGATTTGCCAGTGGCCCGTGACGACACTCCTTTGGGTGACTGAGGACAGCATCCCCCCCCCCCCCTCCCTTAGAATCGTGCTGCTTGCAGAGTCCCTTTGAACACCATGTTCAGTGCCGCTAATGACACTTCTGGTTGAGGTGCGGCTTGTACCATTAAATTATTGAAAAATTAGTCTCCTGGCTAAAACATTTTTGGTTATGCGGCAACCCCAATAGAAATGGACATTTTAAACTAAAAACACCGCCATTTTCTCAGCATTATGATTAATATTCCTCCTCCTCATCAACACACCAATTAAACCCTTTACACTATATTTTAACTGACAACTGGAAGTCTCTAGATGACCAGTGGGAGTGCTGTACGGAACGGGCAAACGGAAGGGCGGAAAGATAGACCGTCGAGATCATGCGCGTACTAGCGCCTCCAAACAAGTTTGGTTACGATAGAAACGGATTTATATCCGCGTACATAAACAACTACGTCAATATTTGTCGTTGCCATGGAAGCCAAAGAAGGGTAACATGCGGTCGGTAACCCCCCCCCCCACATCGACTAGATTCGAAGGAATTCGCGAGATGAAAACAGTTTCCCCTCTCTGTTTCCAAGCGTCCATGTTGGTGTTGTTTACCGAATTCGTTGTCTGTCACATTTTTCATTCAATACAAGTTTTAATAGTACTTCATCATGTGTTGTTTCACTGATTCAAAAGCTCCTACCAATTTGCATTATTCAATACCATACAATATTGTAGGGGTTGCTTGAGGTGAGAAGTGGTGGAATCTAGCTCGGAATTGCGACGTTAGATTAATTCTGGATTATTTGAACTAACAAAGCCCTAATCGCACGATATCCATGCTTGGCCGGTTCGGATAGCACCGTAGCCTTCAACGCTAATAGCCGGCCATGAGCTGTGGCTTACCTTATCTAATGGCCGGAAATTGCACCGATGCCCTCTTAACATTAGAGAGTTCCTGGTTACTACGTTTTTAGTTCACACGGTACGCGAAAGCCATGATCAGCTGATCTGGAAACAACTGACAGCTGCCGAATTTGTACCGGTGAACGACGTGAACATGAGACTGCTTGATTGACCACGTCGTTACCACGTCTTCAACGCTATGCCCGTAAATATATAAACCCGTGGAAGGTTTCAGTGATATGTGTGTTCAGTTCATATTTTTCATATAAAAATGTATACTAAATTAATATATTAATAAAAAGAGGTTAGTTAAAACATAAATTAAATATAAGTATAATTATATTAAAATATACTAAATTTATTTATATCCATCTTATTTCCACTTGAAGCAGTCCATTCATCGAGTTCCCAAAAACAAAACGGATAAGATCTTTTCATTCCAATCATGTCCAACTTCTTTAAGATACAAACATTAAACTAATAAGATACCAACATGTATTATTTTACTCAGGTTCTCCATAAAATGCATAATATCTGTATAATACCAATCTTTATATATCTACGTGTACCGAAATTACTAATGACAGAGTTGAGCAAGAACTTACTTGAACGATCGCCAGTGTTCCTCAGGATAAACCTGAATCATATCGTCGAGCTCATCTCTGCTCAATAAACACGTGATATATGAACCTACGAAGTCTAATACTTCTCGCTGAATTTCATTGCACAAGTAAAACGGCGGACAGATGGACGACGGACTGATTCGATTTTTGAAATCTACGTATCATGAAACGTTACCAACAAATTTTGAGAGGGGGTTCAAAACAGTTTCTTAGCCGAATTCAAAGGTTCACATTTCAAATATCACTACGAATCGAAAACAAAACAATAAAACAACACGATGATGGATGATGGAAACTGAGATTAGGTTGAAAGAAAATAAAGTCGGAGAAATACAAGATGGCGAATTTCAGAAACAATAGATAAGAGACGATGTGTGAAGACGCGTGAATCACTATGCTTGCGCCTTAGTAACAGCCAGCAAAATTTTGATTTCCCCTAGATTCATATACACCGTATTAGAACACAGCAGTAACCAAAAACTCTGTGTTAATAGCAGGTAATTAGACCGTAGCTCTAATCACCTATTCGCCGGACTTCGAGCCTATAGTGCTAACCCTACTTTCCTAGCTGGAAACTACCTACCTAGGTACCTAGGTTCCAGATGAACCGTAGATAAATGATATAAAAACGGATACTGAGAGAGATGATTTTAAACTATAAATTGCGGGATCAAAGATACCTTAGCACGAGAAGAATAATATGAAAAACGCTGCAAATAATTACACAAAGGTTTATTATTTATGTATTAGACAGCCCTTCTACGTAGATCTCTGGTCCATAATTATTAAACGCCGCTTATAGTATATTTAGTATCGGAACTCGGAGCTTCGGACCTCACAAATGGGTTCAATCCATAACAGTAGCGGAACCTCACAATTTTACGCTTTTTAATATAGTTGATAAACATAACAATTTATTACCAAGTCATCTTTCCAACACATAAAAGTGTTACCTATACTGTATATTGATATCATTTAATGGGTCAAATTTCAAAAAATGTGCTGACAAAATCACTAAAAATGGCTAAGAATCGTTAAATTGATATTTTTTAGCATAAGATTGGTCAAATAAAGTTTATCAACTATGAAATAGAACATTCAACAATTTATGTACGAGATTATGCTAAAAACTTGAACTTCATTAAATTTTGTTTTAAAAAATCTATAAAATTGCAAAAAATAGCCGAAAATCCAAAATCTCTTTTTGAATAGAAGAGTATCATTTAGAATACTTTTTTTCCATAAAATTAATAGCTAACATTTTCTTTTCACTCATAAATCTCCAATTTCTATACAACTTGAAATATACAAAAAAAAGACACTTTTTCACCTATTTTTAGCTCATAGCACCCATGGGTGTGGAGCGATCGAGCTGGCGAGAGGTTAGGACCAACTAGACCCCAAGTGAAGTCTATGTGCGAAAGAACAGATTTTTTAAGTCAATTCTAAGGCCTTTTATGGCCCGGACGGCGAACGGCGGACGGCGAACGGCGGACGGCGGACGGACATTTCAAATTTGGATTCTACGCACCTTGAAACGTAAAGTGACAAAGTTTGAGGGGGATCACATAGGCTTATTATTGGAAATAATAAACCAAAATGACTTGTTGAGTAACTGAGGTGGTTGAAAAGAAAATACTTGCTCTGCTTTAAAGCTAGGGTGATATATAAGCCTTCCGAGCGTGTGGCTCCCTTATTAGGTATATCCTCTCTCCCACTGTAGGTACCTTCCCTTTTCAAAGTATGCGCTGTCCCCACTTTACTAGTTGCAGCACGATTGGAGAGTCATATTTTGTTTGATTGGGGGAAACTAAAAGACTAAGGGCCGGTTTATCAATTATCTACATCAACTGCAGGATAGCTATACTCCAGATAAAGAATTTGAGTCGTTTATCAATGCCGAAATACCTAGCGGATAAAATTATCCATCAGATAAATTCTGTCTGGCAGATAGCGCCGTTAGCATCCTCATTGGTGTCCGCAGGTGACAAGATAAGGGCGATCTGCACATGGAACTACATTTTCTTCATGGATCGATTATTAGAAAAACCGGGTCTGACGTCCACAACACAACAGTGTCATCATCCGCAGTATCAGCTCGACAAATATGAAACCACCACATTTTTGCTATTTGCTTCACTTCTAGAGAGAGAAATACATGTATGAATTGCGATTTTGCTACCTGAATTATTATGAATGAATTATTGTGATCAGTAAGTCGTGTACTTAATTTCATCTTCGATCTGTGCTGTAAAGTAAAGAACGGTATCTTGGTCCAACCGAAACCTCAATAAATACGCACTCGTCTCATTTTAGTAGGTGACCTATATGGGGTCTTACTATATACGGTCTTTTTAACATGGAATCATGTTTTAGCGATGGATCCCCCGCCGAAAAGTGAGACTATAAAGTGAGATAAAAGTAGCGCCAATAATTGTGATGATTTCCGCTTACAACCGAGTCGTTGCTAGGGATATGATACTTCGTCGTTTTTCATCCCACAAAATTCGTTGACCATTCATTCGAAAGCTCTCGATTTATCCAACCATACTACATTAACTACTGCGAAGTGCGTGGCCAACAAGCTGAGTTATGAGCATGGTTATATGAATAATTGTTTACACACAGGTGATCATTCTCAATTATTGATATTGTGAACATGATTGCAACCGCTTGTTCATTTCTGATGATTTCATTGAGCTGGTGTTTCGATTATGTGGTTCATAGCAGGTGATCCGAATATTGCGAGAACGGTTTGATTTGTGAAGCGGTGGTTAAATCATTTTAATAGGTAATTTCTATACTTTACACTATAGGAAGTTGTAATTTCGTATATAGCATCTTTAGCCTCTTTCTATAATAAAGTGAATGTTTACTCGCGAGTTTCTATTAGGAGATCATCATCTCACAAGAGCTCAATCGTCGTGATCATTTCTATAATAAAGTGAGAGCGAGGAGCTAAAACATGATTCCATGTTTTTTTACATTTTAGCAGTCAGGCTCAAAGTAATAACATCAGGGGGGGTCCAGGGGGGCGAAGCCCCCCCGGCGGGGTCAAGAGGCCCGAAGGGCCTATTTTTTTTTCCATTCAACGAATTCTCAAAGTCAAATAATCTCAAAGTCACGAATCTAAGCGCATGTCTGTAACAGTGTTTTCAAGTTAAAGAAGCACAACTGTTTCCTTTTTTTAAATTATTTTTCTAGTTTTCTTTTTTTCTTTTTATTTTATTTCATTTATTTTTATTTATTCATATTTATTTTTATTTATTTTTTTTTTTTTATTTTTTTTTTTTTTTTTTTTTTTTTTTTTTTTTTTATTATTATTTTTATTTTTTTTTTTTTGTACAAGTTAGTTCAGAGCACTATTATATTATTATATATTATTGAGTGTAAATAACATAACTGCGGAAGTTTCATTCCCCTAACAACGGCTGGGTCGTACGTAAAACTTATTTCTGTTCTAGAACCAAAAATTTCAACCATGTATCATGTTTTCTCCTCGATATTGATTCGAAATTCTATGAAAACATCAGAAATTAACAAGCGGTTGCAATCATGTTCACAATATCAATTATTGAGAATGATCACCTGTGTGTAAACAATTATTTATATAACCATGCTCATAACTCAGTTTGTTGGACACGCACTTCGCCGTAGTTAACATAATATTGTTGGATAAATCGAGAGCTTTCGAACGAATGGTCAACGAATTTTGTGGGATGAAAAACGACGAAGTACCATTTCCCTAGCAACGACTCGGTTGTAGGCGGAAATCACTGTAATTAATTTCATGCGCGGAAAAAAATTGACTCGCAAAATTCGCTAGGACCCCAGGGCTAAAACATGATACATGTTAAAATAAATTACAGCCCGCGATATGCGTTATTTTTAAGTGTAATTAGAAGTAGATTGCAGCCTGCAGAGTTTCGAATGTAGCATTTGTTCAAAAGCACTGGTTCTGAGAGTACGTTGAAAATGGTTGAGCAGTCCTGAGATTAACAACATTTCCTAGAAGCAATATTATTTCTCTAATTCACCTGCTACCAGAGACGTTCTATATTAATTGATTCCAGTAAAGAATCAAATATTTTCGTTCGATAGGTTGGTTACCAAGTATTTTTGGCATCGATACTAATTTATGATTCATGTATGAGTACTCATATCGATACTTTCGTCCATTTCAAAAGAACTACTTGAATCCCATATTGAAAAGTGGAATGGAGCGAATTGACCTAATTGACACAAAAAGACAATGAAAAACCTTTATAAAATCTATGTTAAAATCTTAGTTTTTATTCCGCTCAAGTACATCAGGCGCTCGAGTTGTTTGGGCGACTACCTGATACTAGTTGCGTTGACATACCTAAGGAGCGTCTCCCCCTCGAGCGGTGCCATATGGTGGAGGATGGATTGGTTGGACATAAAGGTCAAAATGATGTGTTTATTTGGGTGCTCTGTATCTCGCAAGTTCGCATCTCAAAAACACATATCATCAAGTAGTTGGTCCCTTAGTTAGAAAACAGATTAATTGGGCATAAAGGTCAGAATGACGTTTAAAAATATGTTTCGGAGGTTGAAGTGCGAAGCATAAAAACTTTCCTAAATAAATATATCCACTTACTTAAACTTAACTAAATATATCCATTGGAAGGTGCAAAAATGAAGACAATCAAACTTCATTCAAATAATATTTTAGTAAATAAATAAACTTGTTTGAGGTTAGAAAGCTCTAGATGTCTCATTAACCTCCAGTTATAATAGTTATCCAGCCGTCCAGGGACCAGATAAATTGAAACGCCAGATAAGGTTTAACTAGGGATGGATAAACACCCCCTATTGTGTTGTCTGGAGGATAGCGCTATCCCTTCATATAAATCCCCCTTATCCATTGGATAAATGTGATTGATAAACCGGCCCTAAGACAAGTTAGGTACTATACATATATCATATAAATATTTATATATATATTAATATATATCTATATATATATATATATATATATATATATATATATATATATATATATATATATAATATATGTATATATATTATTATATAAATATCTAAATGTGACTTTTTTAAAAAATAGTTGAACAAAACTGTACTCGAAAGGTATTGAATTTCTGAAAACAATCATCTTTAAAAAGGTTAACCTCAAAATTCGGACTTACGGTCAATCTATGTAATCTAATGTATATCTACATTATTTATAACTAGCCGCTCCGGCTCGCTACGCTCGCCTCCACGTCCAGCCGGGGGGCATGCCCCCCGGACCCCCCATTAAATTGCTCGCTTCGCTCGCAAAGTGTGGCATGTAAGGAATATTGCTCGCTTCGCTCGCAAAGTGTGGCATGTAGGGAATGTTGCTCGCTTCGCTCGCAAAGTGTGGCTGTATACATGCGATGTATTACAATTGAAACGTGTAGGGGATGTTGCTCGCTTCGCTCGCAAACGGTAGATCTCTAAGGGTAGTTTTAACTTCTGTAGGGGATGTTGCTCGCTCCGCTCGCTTGAAGAAGTTATACTGCCCACCCAACTTGGCAGACGTTTTTTTTCTGTTGGAAATTCTTACAAACAAATTAAATCTTATAAAACTACGTGGAACCACGAAAATTTTATTAGGGGATGTTGATCGAGACCTCGACGAGTGAGGATCTCCGTGATTGATAATTAGTTTCCGAATTGTTAGTAAACAACTAGGTAGCGCCTGAAGAATCATGGAGCTTGAAGAATCTGGAGACGGCGATGAGTCGCCATTCGGTGAACCTACGAGACCAGCCAAACGTAAGAAACTTTTATCTCGTACAGCTTCTAATGGTATACCACTATCAAACTCTTTTGCTCCTCTATCGGACCCGAACACTGGTCGAGCGCAAACATCAAGTTCTTCTCCTAATCATGAACACATTCCTAAACCTCCGCCAATCTTCGTCCGTAACATCACAAATATAAACAAACTCTTGGAAGCCGTCCACCAAATCGAAATAGGCGAATTTAAGTATTCTTGTACTTCAGATAAAGTAAAATTCATATTCCAGACTATTGAAGGCTACAGAAAAATGGTACGTTACCTTACCGACAATAAGGCATTGTTCTACACCTATCAAGCCAACATAGATCGTTGTTTTCGAGTTGTTATACGCGGATTACACCAATCCTGCGACGTAGGCATCATATCAGCAGAAATCTCATCACTAGGTTATAAACCAAGGCAAATTGTCCCGGTTCTTCACCCAGTCACCAAGACCCCTCTTCCACTATTCTTCGTCGATTTGGAACCTAACCCCAAAAACCCAGAGATTTTTCAGCTCGATCGTCTGTACCAGGCAGTGATAAAAGTAGAGCCTCCTCGTCCCAAACGTTCTGTTATCCAATGCTTGAACTGTCAGGAGTTTGGTCATAGTAAAAACTTTTGCCAGCTCCGCCCTCGCTGCGTTAAGTGCGACAAAAACCATGCCACCAAAGATTGTACAAAAGCACCTAATGAAAAACCAATTTGTACCAATTGTGGGGGCGAACATACAGCCAACTACAAAGGATGTCCGATCCATGTTAAACATCAGAAGTCTAGAACATCGCATGTTCTGCCTCACCCGATTTCTCAGTCGTCTTTTCCTACTTCTACAATTATAGCTGTTAACAAGCAATTAAACACTACTCTACGCCACCAAACTCCTGCCACATACGCCCGAACTGTCAACCATTTGTCAGCCCCCGAACCAAATTATCCCACAGAAAATCCGAGTATTACATTGCTAGTTAGTAAAATTGAGAGCCTCATAACTATAATCCAACCCCTAGTTCAGACATTGGCACAAATAATTCCAAAGTTACTAAAACTTGATGGATGAAATAGCTAGAACCAACCTAAACATCAGCACTTGGAATGCTCGCGGCATTACAAATAAGCAGCTAGAACTTGAAATGTTCCTCCACACACACAACATTGACATTATGTTGGCAACTGAAACCAAACTCGCTCCCAATCGCCCATTCCATATTGACGAATACCACTGCTACCGAGCTGATCACCCAAGTGGCAATAGCGAAGCAGGTTCCCTTATATTGATAAGAAAATCGATAGCTCATTCCGAAATGCCCATTATCCAAGAGACGAACATGCAGGTAGCACGGATATTGGTCAAGGTAAATAATAAATCCTATCAGATAGCCTCCTTTTATTCTGCCCCAAACAACTCCGTTGTTGCGAGCGATTTCTTAGGACTCATCCACGAGCTAGGCGCTAATTTCCTATTAGGTGGGGATTTTAACTCAAAGCATCAACTATTCGGCTCTAACTTATCAAACCCCCGAGGCATGATACTCATGCAAATGGTACACAGATATGGTCTTGAGATCTACCACCCTGTGGAACCTACCTACTACCCAGATAGGTGCAGCATTACTCCCGACGTACTAGATTTTTTCCTAGGAAAAAATCTGAATAACCTATGTGCCCAACCTACAGTCGTGCTCGACTTATCATCAGACCATTTTCCTGTTGTAACTTCATTCGGAACAGATCATCAAATTCATGTACATCCTCCTTTTCTACACAAAAATCCGTGTGATTGGAATGTATACCAGGAAACCTTGCAATTGACTACAAATCTACAAATCCCCCTTAAAACCCCGTCAGAAGTTGACAAGGCAGTGTCAATTTTCACTCGTAACGTCCAATTCGCAGCAAGGCTAGCAAGCCCTAGCCACAACTCAACAAAAACATCCTCTTCTTATATAGTAAAACCCCACATAGCGGACCTCCATAGGGTTAAGAACCAGGCTCGAGCGCTGTGGCAAGCCACTAGATTTCGTGAACACAAAAGGGCCTACAACAGAGCAACGGAAGATCTCAAAAATGCACTGACACTTGAGAGAAACGGTAGAAACCGGTCAAAACTTGAAAATCTCGACACAGCTGACGGGTCCCTCTGGAAAAAAACCAAGTATGCCACGAGCGAGGGAACCAGAGTCCCCCCACTCAGAGTTGACAATAAATGGCTCTGCACGCCCCTGGAAAAAGCCAATGCTTTTGCAGAACAATTAGCCTCTCAATTCACACCTAACCCGATAGGAGATCCCACATTCGATACTGAAATCGAAGATCAACTGACTAGCCCTCTCCAGCTATCCCCTTTCAAAACGTTTTTCCGGCCAGGGCAGGTCAAAGAGGCAATCAAAAGCTCCCCTACGAGAAAAGCTCCAGGGTTTGACGGAATAACTCGACCACTCTTAATAAACCTACCGCGGAAGGCACTAAGCATCCTAAGGTTGAGCTACTTCCCTAATAAATGGAAATTCGCCCACGTTATTATGATTAAAAAGAAAGGTAAATGCTCAAGCGAAATTAAAAATTACAGGCCAATCAGTCTTCTCTCACTGTTGGCCAAAATATTTGAAAAACTATTACTCCCCGAGCTGTTGCGCTATCTGGAACCCTTTCTCCCGGATGAACAGTTCGGATTCCGTTCACATCATTCCAGCCCCCAACAATTACATAGAGTGGTCGACGAGCTACTAACGACATTTGAAACCAAGAGCGTTTGTCTCGGGTTATTCCTGGACACGGAGAAAGCCTTTGACTAATTATGGCACCAAGGCCTATTGGCTAAACTGAAATCAATTCTACCTGACACCTTATACAGAATAGGATCTACGTCGTTAAGCACCGCTCAGCTCTCTCCAAAGCATACAACATTATCGCAGGAGTCCCGCAGGGGAGTATATGGGGTCCTCTGTTGTATATATTCCTCTGTTATGCCTGGGGTCCTCTGTTATGCTCATGATTATCCAAGAGGACCTGAAGTGCTCACAGCTCACTTTGCTGACGACCAAGCTGTCCTCGTTAGACGAGGAACCAGTACAGAAGCCCATTCGATTCTTCAGGAGTACGTTGATCGACTCTATATGGACCAGCCAGTGGAAAATCCAGCTCAACGCCTCCAAAACCATACTTGTGTGCTTCACGTATAAACGCAATTTCACAGTACCCGCCCTAATGCTAGATGGGGAACCGGTGAGGAGAGAGGATAAGGTTCGTTATCTGGGTGTCACGCTAGACAGCAAGCTCCATTGGAAACCTCATATTTCCACCCTGCAAGGGATGATAAGAAGCAAAATTAAGAAGCTTAAATACTTGCTCACAAGTGAAATTCTACCGCTTCATATCAAGCGTCTCCTTTACCTCACTATTTTCCGACCAGTCTGGCAGTACGCTTGTGGAATCTGGAGCTCTGCATCCAATTCAGAAATAAAAAAAATTCAAACGCTTCAAAATCGCATACTACGGATTATAACTGGCGCTCCTTGGTTCGTAAGAAACTCCTCATTACATGCCGACCTCGACATACAACTTGTGGCGGATGTCATCTCCACAACATACAACAACGCAGCAACCCGCATGTTATTCCATCGGAACCCGATTATAAATTCGATCCTGGCCGAGCTGCCACAGCCAAGAGCCCAACGCAGACTGAAACGCAAATGGCACAGTGACCTACTAACTGACAGACTGACAATGACTGACTCTACATAACGTAATATTGCTGTTTTACTTTTGAAATACTTCAAGACCCAATCATAAAAAGAAAAAAAAATTGTTAAACGTTTAATTTAATCATACTTATAGTTTATCGTTGTTATCCTCATTCTACATATTAATCTGTTGGCTAAATCTTTGTATCATTATTATTATCTACCTTTTTTTTTCTAGCATTAGCCCTTCAAAGGAAGGGAACTAATGCCACAAGTTACATGTGAATTGTATTTATATTGCATATGTATTGTAACACTTGATAGTGTATTTACACAATAAAGTTTTCTTATTGAAAAAAAAAAAAAAAAAAAAAAAAAAAAAAAAAGGGGATGTTGCTCGCTTCGCTCGCAAGGTATACCTGTATATCCTTGAGGAAGTTATACTGCCCACCCAACTTGGCAGACGTTTTTTTCAGTTGGGAATTCTTACAAACAAATTGAATCTTATAAAACTACGTGGAACCACGAAAAGTTTATTCGGGGATGTTGCTCGCTTCGCTCGCAAGGTATTGCTGTATATTTGTAGGAAAAAATCCGAATTTATTCTGTTGAAATGGCTCTCGCTTCGCTCGCAAGGTACCTGCTCGCAACACCCAAACACCGAAACCTGTACCTGAGTTATCGAACCCCAAACACGTCTGTCTTCCTAGAGCCTTCTCGCGTCCACAGCACATATAATTTCTCATTTTAATAGCTTAGTCTCGCTTCCCCTCGCAATTTGACCGACTGCCCGTCACTTTTTTCGATATCCGATTTCGGATTCAGATTTGGCGGACCCAAAGCTGTATTTCGCCCGCGAAAACCGTTCCGAAAAATGTACCTTTATGGGGTATATTTTAATCGGAAAAAACGTAGTTTTTGTCGGACTTTTCGAGAAAACACGGTCCGTACTTTCGCATTTTTTTGACGCATTTCCCGATTCTTTTTTCGCGATCCGATCGCGCCGTCGTCTTTCTCGTTTCAAAACCTACGAAACCGGTATTTTTCCGGAATTCTCGACGGCCGTTTAGAGGGGTTGGGGAAGCGGGGAAGTCCAAAAAGCGCACATTAATTATTACTTCGACCCCCCTCCCGCCCTACGGCCTATGGTTCGGGTGGGATTAGAAAATTTTAAATTCGCTTATACACCCTATCGGAAAATCCCAAAAAGATCCCCCCACTCGTAGACTCCCTCCACTCAGCCGTTTGGCCGTGCATAGACACGACAAACAGACAGACAGACGGAGTTTCATTCTTATTAATAGTATAGATAGTTTAAAACTGCCTACCTTTGGAATTCTAAAACAATCATAAATTTAATACAGAATGAACTATTACCGTATTATAAATTGTACAAGTATGCATATAATATTTTGCTGTATTCAGAAGGTCTGTTAACGGATTCCTTGAGGCTTCAGTGAAGGTTGCTGATATATCAGTGAGCGGATTAAACGCACGTGGGACGGAGAGCCGGGAAGTTCAACAACTCACGTTTCACCTTCTCATAAGAAGTACCTACAACAACTTTCGTAACACAATAACTTGATTACACGAAGAGTTCGGGCAGGAGTTAAGTGTTGCTTTTGAACAACTAACAGGGCAAGTCAACACTTCAGCGAGGTGCTTCCGCGAGGGAGTGGTGGGGGGAATGAAAACAAATCCGTAAGCAACACTCGTCCGTCTCAAAGGGGATTATAGAGTTGCTGCGTGCGGGTTGGCGGGGGAGACGTCAGCCCGAGTCAACACCTGAGTGACAGGCGGGCTCTCAAGACGTTGACACGTTGACGGAGCGGCATGTTGACCAAAAAAAAACTAATTCGCCAATTGTGGATAAAATCAAACGTCATTATAAAACAATATTTAGCCTGGAGAAATACAATACAGAGTATCCGAGATTGATACGGCTTTAGGGGTCGATGTTACTTCAACTTGCAGCAATGAGCGTTACCCGATTATTCATTTCATATTTTTAAGTGAAAGTAGATTACAATATAGGAAATTTGATAGCATCTGCACTCTCTTATGTTGAATAGTTTTCTTTCTATGATTTTTCTTGCACTGGTGACGTCACACTAGGCGGCAGGGGGGTCCCGCCCAGTCGGGAGGGGTTCTTTGACGTCACCATTGCGCAAAACACTGAAAAATCATAGAAAGAAAACACTAGTAGGAGAGTACGATTGATACCAAAATTCTCCGAATGGAATCCTCTTCAATTTAAAAATAGTTAAAATACCCTTTATGCGCCTATGGGTAACGCTCATTCATCGTCGAACACGGTTTTAACGGGACCTACTTATATAACATAAATTTGAAAAAAAAAAAAAAAAAAAAAAACGAGACTTTGTCGTGACACAACGACATTTAGCGAGGCTAAATTGCGAGACTAATACTTGTCACAAGAGTAGCGGAAAAACAGTAGCTGACCAAACACCTCCGAAAATAAAAGCACTTGTTGGGAAGCCTCGTTGGGACATCAGGAGACAAATAAAATGATAGGATCTTCCATGATCAGCTGAGTGAGCTAAATTCTCTTCTATGTTCACCCAAGGAAGTTGTGATTAGATAGACGATTGAAATGATGGGCTCTTTCCTTTTCAGCTTATTAAGCTAAATTTTCTTCTGTTCCCTCTAGGAAGTTGAAATTCGATAGGAAGCTTCTCTAAGATATAAGAGACGAGTGAGAATTTCATACTAGAAATTCTCAGTTTACGGCATCAACATATATTAATATGGTTTTTGAAAAACCATTAGGAGGCATAAAATATTTCCTCTTCGGAAATCTTCATCATCCATCTCCAACAGTGATTTACAAACGAAGAAACATGTGATTTGAAAACGAACTCTACACTTTTATCCGCACTTTCATTTTCACCTGCATACTGCGAATCAGCATTTATAAAAACTGCATTCAGGAAATCAAAATTCAACAATTATTTCGACAGCTGGCTAAAACGTGTGTATTTTTTAATAATTTAGCCCGCCAGGAGAGGCACAAAGCGCCAAGTTTATTATCTTTTTTTTAATTTATTTATTTTTTAAAGTTAAATTAGTTATTTTATTTTATTTGTGTTTTGAATACATGTACCTAAATTATTTAGGCACTTTCTTTCGTCTCACAGATCTGAGATGTTATGCCATTAATGAATTCTTCTTTGTCATTTCGTTGCGGCTTTTTGCTGTCGCAAAGTTAAATTCCGGAAAAACCTCCGCAGCCTCTACCTCCTTAGCGTTAATCCCAAACTTGAGAAAAGTGTTCTTCATTGAAACTGCCCGATAAATCACATCGACGGGAGGCTCAAACCCCAACTGGGGAACGCGACGGGTTAAGCAGCGTGAAATTCGCTTCGGAAAATGTTGGAAAAGAGGGAGAGAGAGAAACTCGGGAAAAGAGAAAGAGAGAGCCCGAAGTTCTTTATGAGTTAATGGGGTGTAACCAAGTTTCTCGTTTAGTTTCTTAATAGGCCCTGGATTGTCCACTGATTCAACCTTTTACAGTTGACCCGCGGGATCGCATTGTGCTCTTTAATTGCTTTTTACTGTAGGGTTTCCATTCTGAAAAGGCGGGTATTTTATTTCCTTTTTCGAGCGAGCAAATGGCGGCAAGCTGAGTTGTACGCAGAGATTGATTACTTCTCAATTAAAACGTTTCGGGTTTTATTTCACTTTGCTTTTTTCTCTTTTTCCCAATCTTTTTGCTCAGCCGAGTTTGCCACAAAAATCTACATTGACTAAACGCCCGAGCATTCATTAAAATGAATGGCATTGAGTGAGAAATCACTGGTAGGTCGCTGGCATTGGGCCCGCAGTGAAAATGACAAAGTGACAGAATCGTGTTCTTAATGAGGTTTAAATTTCCAAGTTCCATGGTGTAAAATTCGATAGATTACGTTTGCAACAGAAGGGTGAAAATAAGCCGAAAAATTCATCTAAGTTTGCGCCAGTCCTAGAACTACGATTGCGCCAGTCGTAAACCTTACGTGTTTTGGCCAACTTCCAAAACTTGTTTAATTCAAGGATTAATTTTAAAATTTATTAAACTTACAAACTACTCAATACTAACTATTATTACTAGCTAAGTACTAAATTAAAACTATTCAATTAACTTCAAACTTTAACTAATTAAAGATGGAATACATACAAACTAAATCTTATACTACTTTCCTTAGTTGCTAAAACCAATCTCTTACCTTTCTTTCTCCAATCTGTTTTGACTCTCTTGAATGCATGCATTATTAATTTATAGGTCAGTCTGTGACAGATAAGATAATGGTGTAACCTGTGGAGTGAAGTGAAAGTGTTGTTGTTGAGGATCCAGAGGGCAACTTCAACCCAGACCAGGGCTTCCACCTTATCTGACCAGGACCTTATCTGCTGTTGATCAGCTTATCTTCTCAATAGTCAGTATTGAGTAGTTTGTAAGTTTAATAAATTTTAAAATTAATTCTTGAACTAAACAAGTTTTGGAAGTTGGCCAAAACACGTAGGGTTTACGACTGGCGCAATCGTAGTTCTAGGACTGGCGCAAACGTAGATGAATTTTTCGGCTTATTTTCACCCTTCTGTCGCAAACGTAATCTATCGAATTTTACACCACGGAACTTGGAAATTTAAACCTCCAAAACTCCGTGGTTTACGGGTAATCCTTTCAAAAGGAAGGAAATTGTGCAATTGATAAGGATGAGAACAGGACATGGAATGATAAACCGCTCTCTACATATGGTAGCTGTCAAAGACGCGCCATACTGCGACCATTGCCCTGAAGAAGAGGAAGATGTAGAACATAAATTGATGATCTGCCCATTCTACACAGAAGAACGCAAGGAATGGATAGAAACATTAGAAGAGAAACGATTCTGTGTTATGTTTAAAAATGCAACAAACAGTCAATTAAAAGCAATACTAAAAATGACCAGAGACGCTGGAATGCAATTTTAAATTATTCTGAATGGTTTTCGATTAAGTTGAGATAAAAATTTGACTACTACAATTCGAAGTTGTAAAATAATGATGTACTAAATGTGTAAATGATGAGATAAGATGTAATGCACTACAATTTGTTAATATGATGTGGCTATATGGGTTAAATAAAACCCACTGTCAATAAATTAAAAAAAAAAAAAAAATCTTCAGGCAGCTCCCCAATTTATCTTCTCCCACTTCAATCCTCACTGAGTCAGGATTTGTGAAGAGAGGCAGTAGCAAGTTGACCTCCCAAGGTGTCTCAATCTCCTCTTTCCGAATTGTTGTTTCCAACCAGTTTTATAAATCTAGTGGCCACTAGTGTAACTTCATATTGGATTGTTCATCCTTTATTGAAGGTTTCCTCCAGGATAATACCAGGGAGTAGAAGGAAATACCAGGAAACCTACCTAATTTGTTATATCCAGGAATTTGGTGAGTGGTTTTTTACCTACCTAAATTCTTTTCTACATTGGAGCTAGCCTGCTTGGGTGCTACCTAACATCATCAAGTGGAGTCTTCTTTGGACTTTATCTTCTTCTCATCTGTTCATCATTTCACGAACTCTCATTCACCACTGTTTGTGGACAACCATTATCTTGTTTAGATAATAGCTACACCTTTGTTTAGAAGGAGCTCCTTACTTGTAGGTAATTTTGCCACAGTTAATTCAGTTACTTGTCAACCTGTTTTACAATTTAATTAAATAAACCATGTTTTGGTTTTGGTGCTGGAAAATAGGTTCCATTTTTTGATCAACCCTTTCTACACCAAACACTTCGTTTGCACTTTTTTTTTTTTTTTTTTTTTTTTTTTTTTGGGCGCCAAAAACCCTCATTTGCGCCAGGGCTTCGTTCAGCAAGAAGCGTCCTGAAGGTGTAGTACAGGGTTTTCCTTATAAATTCAATAGTAGCGGTTATAGTTTTTAATCCGTGCATAAAACTAATAAAAATAACATTTTTCTCAGTTCTAACATTTAAAATTCATAAAATTTTTATTAAAAGTTTCATAGAGAAAAACAGCCGTCGGTTCACAAATGGTTCGCCAGTTTTTTTTATCCCTGAAAAAGTAGAGAAAGATCATGAGCGAATTTTCGAAAAAAATTAGCTTTTGAGAAGGCTTCAAAATTTAAAAATTGCGGGGGGACTCCCTCAAAATCCATTTCATACATCCTATCTCTTAGCCGTGCAGCATGCCCCCCCCCCCCCCCCCTTTTTTTTTTTTTAACACAGAATGTGTTTTTGCGATGACCTACCGAAAAAAAATCGTCACAAAAAACCGACAGAAAAAACCGTTATGCGCCTTTTATAATGATTTTCACGTACAACCAAGCCGTTGGTAGGGAAATGGAACTTCCGCAATTTTAATCGCACAGAAATCGTTCACCATTCGTTGGAAAGCTCCTGATTTATCCAACCATATTATGTTAACTACTGCGAAGTGCGTGGCCATCAACCTGAGTTATGAGCATGGTTATTTGAATCAATTGTTTACACACAGATGATCATTCTCAATAATTGATATTGTCAACATGATTGCAACCGCTTGTAAATTTTCTTATGATTTTCACGTACAACCGAGCCGTTGGTAGGGAAATGGAACTTCCGCAATTTTAATCGCACAGAAATCGTTCACCATTCGTTGGAAAGCTCTCAATTTATATAGTATTTTTCTTGTAGTTACATATTTATTTATATAATATTTATAGGGTTTTAGACCAAATTAAATGTCTAACAATTATTTATTTTATTATTGCCAAATATTGTTATTATTCACGTGCAACCAAGCCGTTGGTAAGGAAATAGAATCATCGCAAAAACACATTCTGTGTTCCTATGATTTCATACAGAGTATGGAAAAAGAAATAAACCGGGGGTGCAGGGGGGCGGAGCCCCCCGCCGAGGCGCAAAGCGCCGAGTTTTTTTTTTTTTTTTTTTTTTTTTTTTTTTTTTTTTTTTTTTTTTTTTTTTTTTTTTTTTTTTTCTAAGACGATCATGGTCATGGCAACCTGTCTACACCACTTTTTTCTTGTGAAACCCACTATTCAGGGGTAGACATTTTCTATGAAAGGATGGATGATGGAGAAAAACGGGTGTCACTGTCGGACTCAGCTGCCCTAAAAACACAAAATTCACGTGCAATGGTACAAAACGTTTTCAAAAATTAAATTTTGCAGGTCATTGTGATCCTCTTCTGCAGAAGAAGAACTTCTCTCATTTAAGCATTTTGGCTACTAACATCTCCGGTGTATCGTCTTGAGGAGGCATTTCCAGAGCATCCCGCAGCCTCCTCCTTTTGGTAGTCGATCACTTGCACAAAAATGTGGTGCACATCATCATCTGCTTCCTTGCAGTTTGAACATATTACGACGTCCACCTAGGATGTTTTTCAAATTTTTGGTGGGGTTAATTTCTGGATTAATGACTATTTCAGATAACACGTAGGTACTGAATAAAAGCAATTGAAAATGCACTATGTTTTTAGCTTTTATATCATCGTTCCCAATCATCCACGCATATATATAATCAGGAAAATAATAACGAGCTTTGATTGTTTTCCAGGTGACATCCCTAATTCATACTCAATTTTCGGATCAGGGCAAACAACCCCGGAATGAAAATCAATTTTCAGAATGAAAATTTCAAAAACTACAATAGAACAATACTCGCCTATCACGTCATTAACATCGGAGGAGGCAGACTGGCTTGTTTCAAATGACAGTTGACTTGATTTTTCACGTGTGGTGGCGACTTTGATTTCCATTATATGGATTTTCCCTTTGATTTTTCTCCTGTATTGTGGCATGTTAATCGAAGTTGTGGAAAAAAATTGTTCCCGTAAATCCTTTTTTTCGGGTAAATAAATCTCATTAATTTCCTCACGTCTAAGGGAGAAAAGAGACTCTAAATATTTCATCGCAAAACATCTCGTCTCGCGTACCTCACAAAAGGGGGCCGTACTAACGTGTTACAAAGAGTATTCTCACCTCGGCCTGAATTTTACAAGTCTGAAAACGTATCAAAGAGACCAGAATGACCCAGTGTGCGAAAGAGACCGCCGAGAAACAAAGGATAAGGATAATCAACCCTTGATTAAAAGGGATTGCTCCGAAATGTCCCTCCTGAAAAACCGTATACACCCTTTTCTACCTCATGTCCGGCTGTCGGGGGTTTGCGAGTACAACAACGCTCCGGGAAATGGAAGCTTACAAATCTCACGGGAGACCGGGCTTTAATGCTGAGGTATCGTCTAGTGGAAAAGGTTCGGCAGGGTGAAATATACGGCAGGAGGCTAATCGCGGGAGCAAAGGGGACAATGCTCACTGGGGCTACAAAGAATCGCCGGTGTCCGGACCGCTCGACGCCACCGACTTTTTCAACGTGTTTAGTTTAGTGGTTTCGATTCCAACCCTGTTTCTGCCTCTTTGCCCTTTTCGACCGATTATCCTCGTTTATTTGTATGTTTTGGTGGAAGCGAAGTCCCTGAATTTCAACAATGGTCATTTAGTAATATAATAAAATGTAACAAAGTTACTGCTTGTAAAAGATAAACCATCTGAGGCTTCACACTATTTTCCATAGAGTAATCAATTCTAAGCCATTGAGTTAAATACGGTGGAAGAACAAACTGTCAAACTATTTTATTTATATTTACTTATTCTTATTCATCTTACTTTATTTCCAATAAAGGTCCATTACTAATTAGACTTTTCAAGCATTTTAATTTCTCCCTTGATGGGAAAAAATCATGGATATGTCTAGTACCTATTGCTTACCAGTAGGTACCTCAATTGTATACCAACTATGTAGTGCCTTCTTTTTACAAGATTATTCCATTATGGTCACAAAACAATATTAGCTTATAACTTAATAATAGTAATAAATCAGCATTCCTTGGCACTACAATGGCTTAGAGGTCATGAGATGTTGTGATAAAATGAGAGCATTCCAAAAAGTGGCGAACGATTTTCCTACTATGAAAACTAAGGGAGTTACTCTTCCCTAATAACTCATTGGTTGTACGTGAAAAATCAATAGAAATTCTACCTAGCCTTTACTTTTTGAGTTAATAATAATCTAAAGTGCCGGAGCGTTGCATTTTGTGAGGAGAAAAAAAAAGTGGCGCGAAAAATTCCTTGACCCCAGCCAAAAGACATATCCTTGTCAATAAGTAGTCAAGGTACCAAGTATTCACTTTATAGGGTTTGGGGAATTAAGCAGCAGCCCGTTCAGAAGAGAAAGATCACTCCAGCTTTCAAACTCAACTAGCCTTCTTAGTTGTTCAACAAAGTTATTTCTAATATTCTCTTTTTAAGCTATGGTATCTTTGATCCGACATTTCCCTCTTCATTTATTGTTTAGCGTCATTAATCCTTCGTCAGTTTCGTTATCTAAACTATTTAGTAACGGTACATCCTGCACTTTGATAGATAAAGCTATTGGATATTAGTTTGCTAGTGCTAAGGGCTTAAAGTCCAGCGTCTATATGATTATTTCATTGGAGGGTCCGGCATGCTTGAACAACTACTAATAATTGAAGCTGTATTTTCAGTTAACTATTCCTGATGGAAGTATGAAGTCCATTCGCCGGTTCGTTGACTTTTTTCCCGAAATTTCCATTTGGATTGGCTGTTTTTACCACTGGAATCTTATCGTACGGGAAACGCCCCAAGTTTTTTGAATTCTACATATTTTGAAACGTAAGCCAACGAAATTTGAGAGGGGGTTAAAATTTGTTTTTTCTGGGACGACTACAAATTCTTTATAGAAAATAATAAACCGAAATGCGACTGGCACCTATATCATGATTGAATAACAAAATAAATTCTATACAACAGCAGTCGTGGATACGACTTTTTTACGGTTTCTGCTGTGAATGCAAAGTCACTACAATGCGCTTGGAGGTGGAATATATCTAACAGGGAGGCGGCCCTTTATGATGGGTATCGAGGCCGGAATTACGTTTACCATACTATTTGCACAGGCTCGGCTACGAGACGTCGTATCTCCGCCAAGAGACGAGAGTTATGGAGGAGGAGGAGGCCTTGGAGCCGAGTTATGGGGTTTAGAAGGTGTTTGCGGACTCAACCGGAGAGGCCTTGCCTCGTTGGGATCGAGTTAGCAAGCGATTACGAAAGATCAAAGTCTGCCGCCCTTAAAGCAATTACTCCTCCAATTTCAATCCTATTTGGGGGCAAAGACACCGTCTCTATTTGCGACGAGGGGACGGAAAAAGCCGGGCTACTCTGGTTCCCAATTTGTACCTCTTTCTTTTTAGGCTAGCGGGATGTGCAATTTGGATGGAAAGTCTAGTTAGGTCCTCAGAAAGTAAATTCTCAATTTAGCGGGATGTATGATTTGGATGGAAATTCTGGTTAGGTTCTCAGAAAGTAAATTCTCAATTTGAAACGAGTTTGTTTGGCTTTGCTTTCAGCAGTGCACAAGTTACCAGAAATTGTATTTATAATCGAATAGTCCTAGTTAGTAATCGGAGGAAGTGCCAATGTGCCTGGTGATGTGTTAAAATTTGGAGGGTGCAGCATTATGAGTAGATTATGGTCAAGCAACTCTTTATTCAGTGAGCTGAACTTGACTTACACTCATAGAATGTAACCATTAAGAATCCTGAATCACCTTTGCATGAGCGCCAATGGTTGGTGAAACTGTGAGAGGTTCACGTCAAGGTATGAAGCTTCGTTCATTTCTCTCGACCACAGATAGAAGATGAGAAAAAACTTAGCAATTCGAAAACGCTGGGAGATTTTTATTATTTAGATGGAGTCCCTGGAGAGTTTAGGAGTGCCTGCCTTGGGTCATGTAATAGCATGGCTCAGGTGGCAAGTTTTGTCGTGTAGCATGGTGCTATAGGTCCGAATTAGTGCGGGAATTCAACTTGTAATAAGCCATATATATGGTATAAGTATGTACCAAATTCTATATACAGCTGCTATTATGTTCGGTATTATGGCACTGATTAGTCTGTTTGGGCAATCTTCGACAGAAGGACCTAGGTCTATTGTCGAATAATCATGCTGAAACTGATGGGCCGAGCGGTAACGGCATTTTATTCTGTTGGTTTATTTTATTTTTTTCAATAATGAACCTTTGTAATCGGCCAAGAAAACAAATTCGTTTAACCTCCCCTCAAAATTTGTTGGTTAATGTGAAATAACGAGAATGAGACATATGGAATCAACTAGGAATATAATTGATTATAGAGAAGGGATCAAGTAGAAAGTTAAAAATTCCTATAACCGACGGAAGTATTTATATAACAAGGGGATATTGAAGGTTCCCTCTAGAAACCCTCGGCTCTATGTTCCTTCTAGAAAGACCCGTCAATATTCAACGGACGATATTACCGAAGAATAAATTCCAGAGCTTAGGTAATTTTTTAACGTCCAGGCTACCATATATGACGAATTTTACTACAAAAGAGCGAGGCCCATATAACTAAATTCAACATCAATAAAAGTAAAGGAGTGTGAGAGTTGCGTTAAAACCTTGATACTTCATAATGGAATGAGGAATTCTTTTCCTCGGTTGTAAGAGGTTAGTGTATCCCCAATTACAGGACGATTTCATTCAATACCGCGATAAGTTTCAGGGCCTTTGTAAGTATTATGCTATGCTTATTCCCCCTGGAATGAATTCTGTTCTCTCTTCGTCATATATTGGATAGGTATCTAGTATATGTATGCGTTAGTTATCACATCTTCATCAACGTCCTCACAACATTCGCGATTGGTCACTTAGCCGAATAAGGTGTCGACTTCGATCGACTTGGCCGTGTTCTCTTCGTGCGCCTAAGAGTTGAACGATTGATCTTGTTGGGTACTATAACTCCCTGCTGCAACAGCCTCTTGCATAGGCCGGAAACGAGAGCGTTCTATCGGGGAAACGCCGGGTAACATGGTAGCTCCCCGCGCACCCTGTCCTAATGTTCCCTGTAAAATTACACTGTTAACCATCTACCTCCGTGCTTCAAGGAAAGTTTTCTTTCTGTTTTCACTCCCAAAGAATGTGTTTAATGATACGCATGTTTGGTAATCAGATCGACTATTACAACAAACAACAAAATAACCGCACATTTGATCAAGTAAGTTGTTAACAAATAAAAACATTTCATAATGATAAGTAACGAAATATAATCCGATCAGCATGAAAACATTGCAAGAGCCGAAGCGGCGGACCAAAACAAAAACTACCTGATAGCTAATTCCTATATCAGATTTTTCTTGGGTGTTTTACCTACATAAGGCTTCTCGGTGGAAAAACTTCCTTTGTAATGAATAGTAACATTCGTAGCATGGACGAATATAATTGTATAGTTTCCGAGAGATTTTTTTCCGGTGAAAGTAGAAAAGTATTTCACCACAACTTACCCCCAGGTACCCTAGCACCCAGCTACTACTGCCAGCACTAGAATCGATCCGGTAGAGGTCTATAATGGAAGAATGGCCTTTTGTCGTGGGACTACTGTTGATGCTATTGTTACCAATCAACTGTCGCCATCTGATCAGTAAAATTTAATGCCTTGAGGATTGGGATCTTGATGTCGGGGATTGACACAATCCAGAAGCCCCGAGTTTGACAGCTAAACTGGCCATTTCATTCCTGCTCTTGTCAATATGATCGGGTATTCATTATGCTTTCCGGGTTCCTAGATTCAAAGAGAAATTTGGCTGTATCATACACTAAATAGTTTGATACCTATCCCAGATTTCTACGTGCTAGTTCTTTCATGCCACTTTCGAATAGGCCAGGATGACTGTTTTCTGCCCAAGCCCATCAAGCCTTTGCACTTCTTCTATGGCAAACTTTATGAACAATAATTCGGCTCTGTTGAGTTGGAATGAGGATGGTCGATGAAAATACTTGGTTTTACGACTTTCAGAATCACACTTTCCTACTCCCACTGGGTGTAAATTTGTTGGTGCATGATGCATATATGTACAAGATGTACATCATAAAGCATTGCCTTAGTGATATGCCTAACTTCCTGATCAGGACGTTCTTCTCCGGCTGATCTATCCATCAACCGGTCGAGGAGTATATTCCATCAAAGTCCCCAAGGCGTAGCTTCGGTTGGCTGTCTATTCCATATCTGTTATTGATCTGCTAATGTCAAGAAACCGCTTCACTGAGCAGAGCATTAATTGGCATGGTACGAAACGATCTAAGTGAAATGGGAATATTGAAATCGAGAGCTACATCTTAGTGTTGAATAGTGTTCGTGGAGTTCTCCTCAGGTGTCGAATGGCAGAAGAAATAACAGTATGACCAAGCTTAACAAGCTTGCTACATTTTCTCAAACTTAACATCGAAGTTGAAGACTATGAAGTACGAATAAGGCAAAAATCGACTCTGGTTGCTGATCTCCATTTATCTGCACCTACGCAAGTAGTGAAGTCACTCTCATATTCTCCTATGCAAGTGCAAAGGAAAGCAAAAACTCGATTTGCTCTTCTCAGTCTTCTCAGACAATACTTTGGAACTTTACAATAACAAACGTACCCCCCCCCCCCCCCCCATGTAGCGATAGTTTACGATTGCTTATCACCTATTTATCAAATTCAATAAACATTAAAATTTATGTCAAACACATGTTTCATTATTGAAATTAAAGAAATTTTCAAAGATATTCGACATCTATTTTTTGACGTTTCATGTCTATGCTTCGATACATAAGCTCGAAAATCGTCATGAAATAGAGCATCAAGAGAACCTGCTACGCAACCAGTAAACAGAGCGTGCTTAGTTGCTAAGGAATAACGCTTACAATTACAGCTTCATATGTTTCGTCGCCGTGATTTCGTCGACCATCCTGAATATTAGCCTTGGCGTATTTCAGTACTTGTATGGAAGGGGGAGTTTCAATGTCCACTGATGTTATCACAGAGAAACACATTGAATCGTGAATTCGTCTTTCAGTTGTCCGAAAACCTTTTTAATATTTTCTAACATTTAATGTTAGTAAACTAGCAGCAAGCCAGTCCTCAAGTAAATCAAGTGCAGTCTGTGCGTCCCTGTGAACACCATCCGAGGAACTACACATACTTAAAACTGCTGTATTATCTGCAAAAAGATACGTTTTAAAATCCGATAGGTGCAGGGGCAAGTTATTAATGTAAATCAAAAAAATAATAGAGCATAACGTTCCACCTCGAATGATACCAAAATCGATATCCACATATGCGCTCGAAAATTCACCCAACGACACGATTTGCTTCCTCTTGGACAAATAACTGCCAAATCATTTAAGGGAGAAACCTTAAACACCAACCTCTTGCATGCGAATAGGAAGAATGGTTCGATCTATTGGGTCAAATGCTTTGGAAAGATCATAGGAGATTATTACAACCTTCAATTTATGATCTCTAATCTCCTATAAATCTTTGGCCAGCCCAGAAAAAGCTTGGTCGACCCCCCCACTTGACCTAAATCTAAACTGCTCATCGTAAAGTATCCTATTTGTCACAATGTAAGCTCACAAATATATTTTGATCGATTTTTCCAATAACTTTGGGAGACACAACTCAGCATTGATCTAGGCCTGTAATTTCCAGAATCCAATTTATAGCCACCCTTATATGTTGGACACATTTTTGCAGCCTTAAAGATTTCAGCCAATATAGAGGTTGATATACTAACGTATAGCATATGCACTGTGGGATCTTTCAAATAAATAATTAAAAAAGGTTTTCAAGATTTTGGTTGAGATTCCGTCAATGCCTGGGGCTGATCGACCCCTAGATTGTTTGATCACTTAAGCAAGCCAGCTTCATCTATTAACGGAATGGAAAACGAAGAATTCACGTCAAGTCCTCTAGCTATGAAGCTATTGTGACATATTTGTGAACATTGGAAGCAAGGTGCTTACCCACTTGGGAAAAGTACGTATTTAATTCTTAATTCGTTGCGCACCTGTTTCCCTACACTTTCCATGGCCCTGCCAGGTTTTTCTGAGTAGTTTAATAAATTTTCATTTTCATTACATTTGGTTGAATTATGGTTAAGAACTTCATTCAAAACTTTCCATGTAAACCAAGGATTATTGTTTGCCTCTTCTGAACGTTTAGAATAAAAACTCGGTATACGAATCAGATTCTTGAGTAAATTACGGTAACTCTTGAAGTATGACTTAAGTAGAGTATCGTAGTGCGGTTGACGAAGTGGCGAGGATAGCTTGTCCCGCTTCTTAATTGGTGAGATAATACCAAAAGTAATCAATCAATCTAACAACAAATCTTAACAAATTTAGTCGCTGATTCAGTAGCATAATTTACTTACACTTTTCATAATTTACTCAAATTATCTCCCCCAGCAATCCATAATCAATAGATCTAACCTTCACCTGTTCAGCAGTATCTTTTAATTCCAAGCCTAAAACCCCCAAAGCTGTGACAAAATGATCTGTCATCGAAGTTTGTATGACAGCTGGAAAAAAGGTATGCCCTTTAGAACGAGCAAATGTATGGTTAATGTAACTTTCACACGCCCCCTGAACACTAGTTGTCAGCGAGATCCACTCCACTAAGCCCCTTGGCGATAACATATTGAGATAGATAACACTTGTTCAATTTTATCAATCTCAAGACCTAGCTCACTTACAAACTGCGAAATGTTACGAGATGGGGATCTATAATAGACTGCATAAAGCAGTCGTTGTTTATTACTAACAGATTGAATTATTTCATTGGAAATGTGTGTAGATATTTGTGTGGCTAGGAGAACCGAAGGCGCCCAAACATTTCTAACTAACTTCGGGTCCAGTCGGTTCGCTCTCAATTACATGGGTGCGCACTCCAAGTTGGTGCTTTCCATTCATAAAATAATACTTGGCGCTTCATCCGGTTAGGCAAAACCCGCAAGACCGAGCAGTCTTGATGATAGAGTAGACTTGTAGTGCCTTAAATTCACCAGGAAATTTTATAATTTCATGTAGGTACCTATTATTATTATTATTATTGTATTATGACATGTATTATTACATCTATGTAGTAGGTATTATACAATGTATTATTGTGACTTTTCGAAAATAATTTTATTATCACTTTAAGGCGGTATCACTAATGTAGCAATACTACTTTTTATAGTAATCCCCCTACCAATTAGAATGAACTAATTTACTGTACACTTAATTATCAAGGATCGCTATCCTACTGCAAGTGCTCGCTTTCATGTTAAGTGCTTATATTTACTTCAATGCGCGAGTTCAGCGATTCTACGTTATAAGATCTACCTCCCCTTTTCGATAGTTGTTTATGGAATAGCTAGTTATAAGGTAGAATAGCTTTCCAAACACTTGCTAAATATTGTGTACCCGATGTTTTTAAGCCGTAGCCGGGCGGGAATTTTCCCTCATTTACTATGAGCAATTCATAAATGATGAAATTTTGCGTAGTAACTCGGTATACTGGCAACACAAACTAACCTATACACTTAATCGCATTGTCTTGATCATGTATACTCTTGGTGTTTGCCTTATGAAGTTGGAGTATTATCTATATATTCCCTCAAAGCGTCTGTAGCAGATTCGTACAAGAGTCACTCTAATTCGTTATTTTCGTTTGGAAACAAAATCTTTAAAAATATAGGTAATAAAACAATACGAATTGATAATAGATAAAAACTAGATTTTTTTAGAATCTATTCTGGTTTCAATCAAGGAAAATTTTGAATCCCGCGAACTGATTTTCCTTTTTTTTCAGCTCGGGCTCTTGGGCTTAGGCGATTGTCACTAACAGCAAATAGAAGGGTTCACTTATACGTAAACCTTGCTCTAATTAGCCATGACATATGTTCAGTATGAATTCATCCCCTTGCATGGGGGAGGAGGAATCCAGAACTAAAATTTGCGGACCGACCAAATAACCATCAGCTTTTTTCACTGAAATTTCAGATTGTGCGAGTTTGTAAAGCATATTCGATATTTCTTTTGCTGCACGAAATCGGCTGGATTCCTTTCCGTACTTGCCTAGTTATCCGAAAATGTCAAAAACGGGCCTGTCAAAATTAAATTTTCTGAACTAGCCGCTTCGATCTCGTCTTTGGTAACACTATCCTACTAAATAAACTCTATGCTTTGAATGAGTTCCGGTAAATTGCAACATGGTTGACGGTCGTTTGATGAATGGAGTACTTTTTTCCTAACAATGTTTCACCCAATTTACTTGCATCCGTCTGTATTGATTGAATCGTTTGATATTTTGATCAATATTTTTAACAATTGGTTATCAATTCTCTGTCATCTTTTGTTTTTTCAAATTGTGATTATATCTTCCATTACTATTTCTGAGGATTAATTATAACGTTTTTTCGTGAAGTTGGACCTCATGTATATCCACAAAAAGTGATTTTTTTCGAACTCATTCTTTTTTTTAAGATATACATATTTATTTGACGACTAAACTGTGTTAAAATTTGTAATTCGACTCTGATTATTATTAGACGTGTTTTAATGTAAAATCGACATTTGTTTTCTCGTTGCAATAACATTGTTGTTTATGAACTAAACTTATTTATCATATTCCATTCTCGAGGCTCCCTTAGAACTCGCCTAGTTGCTATTTATAAATTCCTTTCCCCTATAAATATTTAGACCGAACTTTTTCCCGATTTCGGTGAATTGTTAGCAGAGCGTCATGAGGATTCTACGGCATTTGAGAGTAGTTTGTTTCACCGAGCTCTCCGGCGAAAAGATAAACGCTGATGTAAATCAAATGCTTCACTCAAAAACGCAGCCGTTCCGCATAAAACAGTATCCTAATAAATTTTGTCTAAGTTTTTACTTGATTCTCTCCTCTTGAGAGATTTTCCCGAGAGAAAACACATATAGTTCAGAACCCGAAGAATGAATTCGGTGTTTTGACTTGGAAAAGAGGAAACGAAACGGAGTAACGAATGACGGAGCCGACCGTAAAAAGACCTTACAACTTTGGTGACTTTCAAAGTATAGCGAGCTTCCTTGGAGGTGAAATTTGAAGGGAAAAAAACTTGTCTGACTTCCTCATGATCCAAAAATCACATATTTTCTCACACATTTTCTTATTATCCTTAAATTGCAAGGACGTACGACTATTGTTTTCCTCGTCGTTTAGAGTATTGAATTGAACAAAAAAGTTTTTCTTATGCCTGTCGCATTGTTTCGGGAACTCGGAATACAACTCCGCTTAGAAAACGCTACGATAGTGACTAGAAAATATCATTCATGGTTGGGCTGTATAGTATCTTCGCGTATTGTAATATTTATTGAAATTTTAACTGGCGACAAAAAGATAAATACCAATCTTTGCCTGCCTTTTATTATCATTCCTGCAAATTTTTCAACTGAAACAAAACTTCTGACAAAACTGATATGTGATGTTCTGGGACATAACCCACTCATTTCATGAGAATTTCAACAAAATGGGGGGTGGCGTTTTAAATCCAACAACGAATCTTACTTTTATGCATGTCTAGTGACTACAACCGATTCAACCATGATAGGAATTGTAAACATCCACCTTGACACAATGCTCCATCAACTCTCCTATGAAAAATATCTATTCCGAGATATTCATGATTACGAGTGCTCATACGCGTCTAATGACCCAAAGATTATGAAACTTATAGACGTCTTCTAAAAGTCAACGCTAATAACCCCTGAAAATTTCCAAAATACTGGCAGCATTGTTATTTGTTTCTCAGGCTAAAAGATTAACATTCCCTCATGCGCTATTGTTATTGCTGAATCCAGTACTAAGGAATTAATAGGCAATATTTAAGTATCATTTTCTTCCTAATAATACAATTAAATGATAAATAATTATGATAAAATAAAGATTTGGTATTACCTGAGGATGTCCATTACTTTGGTTGTCATGCTCACTTTTTTACAAAAGTGAAGTAGCTGATCATACATCCTATAAATCTTTGAATTAATTCCTAATAATTGAATTGAATTTTGAATAATTGAATTAAATCTAATATAAATTTTTCGGGGCATTATATTTTACCTCTGCACATATTTGGGTGTTAGTGTTGGGTTACTTGTATGTGTGTTTATCTCGATTCTAAGGTCAAATGTGGCCTGGAATGACTTTATTGATGTTGTAAATTTATCTTGTGAGAAACTGAATTTGGGTTGAGTGTTCAAACTTACTGCCTTGCTACTGTTATTATACTTTGAATATGTTCTAACTAGAGATTGGAAAAAGATAAAGGTGGTACATTGACAGGAACAGTCCGGCCGCAAATATCACTATAATATACCGAGATTGGTAAGTACAACATTTATTTTAAAAAAGGCCTTCTGTCCTTAATTTTTTTAAAATTAAACTCCGTTTCTCCCCTGAAACTTCCGAAAAGACTCACAAAACTTGAGCAAAATTTACCCGTATTTGATTGATGAGCTCTAAATTTATAGTTACCGTCACCAGCGAACTAGTTAGAACATACGAAAAACCATCGTTACCTACATAAACCTAAACAATTTTGAATTTTTGAAAAAACCCATAACGTAAATTCAATTTTTAACAAAAAAAAGAAAACTAGAAGTAAGTAGATATTTTACACCTTTGAATATTAATCTCCCTGAAGAAGCCTCAGTTCCTGGGGAGAAACGTTAGAGTTTAATTTAAAAAACCAATTTAAGGACGGAAGGCTTTTTTTATAAAGCTTGTTATAATCTGAACTGTCCGAATAAAGAAACGTTATTGGTAAGTACCACGATTCACTCTTAGTACAAAATATGTGGAGGACAATGTCTGGTGTAGGAATCACAGAATTCGAATGTGCAATATCATCGAACGGTCTGCGTGAATGTAGTTTTACTTTAAGTAGTTCGGCTTCGTACATTTTTCACCACCACACACTCTAAGTGAGGAAGATATCGGTAGGTAGGAGTAGTCGGGTGTGGATGCCCAAGCCAAGTCCCACGCAAGTCATTAACGGAATTTGATATTATAATAATGTAAGTTTTTGTTTCTTAACTTCTTATCATTACCTAGTTTTGCATGAAACAGAAAACGATGAAATTTAGGGTGATGACATTTAGCTTGCATTTACTGATTCTCGACAATTCAGATCTGGAGATGACAATAGGAGAGCGCTCGCTGAACAAAATTTTCCATAAAAACTCCACTCCCTACTGCCATAGATCGTGAGGTTTTCGTCTTTCCGGATGCCTGACTAGATAATCAACGACCTGCAACTGAACAACTCTTTGTTGATATGACCTAAGAGCCTCTGATGATGAATCGCTTCTTTATTTGGACAGCTCAAATCATAACAATACTTTACAAAACAAAAAAACTTTGGAGATTAATGAAAAACCAATTTAAGAACAGAGAGCCCTTTTTTGTAAAGCCTCTAAAGGTGGGCTCTTGAGTGGATCTTGGTAACATCATTTATCATTGGAATTTGGAGGTCCTTATGGATCCATTGGATGCGTACTCATCAACGCATGACCGCAGTACTTTTCTCTGGAATCGCTAGGTATAATAACACGATTATTTTGAGCGGTGCAGCCCCACAATTGCGCACCGTAGATTTAGACAGGCTTTAGGATCTGATTGTACTAGGTTAATTTGTTTTGTATTGACAGTTCTGATCGTCTACCTATCAACCAATGTATTTTTCGATACTGTTTCGGTATGCTTTCTACCAGCCGGGTGTGATCTACCGGCCTCGTCGCGTTCTATCCTTTCCGGGCTGTTATTGCGATCTACCTTGGATCTGGATTTGTTATTGTGTATCGTTTGTGTTGTCACTTGAAAGGCTTCATTATGGTGATCGATCGGAATATGAATTCAAAGTCCTGAAGGAGAAGCCCGCAATCTTTCTCCAGGCCGTTATCGCCATTTTTCTTCAGTTACCTTGTGGTGGTCGGCCTAGTGATACATATCTAGTTACCTTCAGTGTTTTTTGTGTGTTTTCGGTGATTTCCGTTAAATAGTTTGTAAGCGCTATGGCTGTGACGACTTTTAGAGATTTTTATACCACCTTTATTTCTAGTGAAATGGCTCACGAGTTTTTGGTCGGAAAAGATTGCTTGTGAGTGCCGATGACAATGCCCCATGTCATGAGTGCGGGTCAGAAATGCATCAGAAACGGAGAAAAGGCGTGGTTGGACGTCAAGGATACGATTTTGAAGAAAATGCGGGGAGTTCCACAGCAACACTTTCAGTCCAACCTTGATCATTACTGTTGGAAAATGTACCGAAAATACGCCCTCAACCTCTTTTTGGCTATGTTGGAGGACATAAAGACCACACACGAATAAGGTGAGTGTTTTTGCAACGGTTCAGCGAGTAGAACGCATTCCAAAACAGAACCCGATAGGTAGCAAGCATACCGAAGCAGAAACGCGACGGTAGAACGCATGTCGAAACAGCACCCATTTTTCGGAATTTGGTATCCAATTCTGAATTTTTATATTTCACATGAACCTTCCATCAGAGCTTTGTGTCAAGAGTCATGCCCACATATTTCACCTCATTGGCATGAAGGATGACCTTGTTACTAAGATAGATCGATATGTTTTTGGTTTGACGGTTGTCAAAATCAATATGGAGTGATTTCGCCTCATTCATCTTAATTCTCCTCTAAACTGTACAATCTTGACTGAGATACATAATTGCACTAATACATGTGAAGGGTTGACCTCGATTATTGTCTCCCAGACGATGATTTGTGACCAAAAGAGCTGTAGGCTGACGTCTGAATTCGCTTCACAGCCATCCGTATGCGACTCATTGAGGCAAGAAACCTATTCAATTGTACCCAAGGACTACCTGGCAATATATATTAATGCCCTCGTTTCAAGAAAATTCAATTTTTGATTTTTCGACATTTTACACTTGCCCTGAGCACTTTGCTGTCAGATATATTTATTTATGAAACCGCGACTAATTACAGGAGTTCGTGACAATTGAAGTAAATTACTTTATTGTAAATTAAACGTTAGTAACAAAATAATGACGCGAAACCTTTGTCTATAATGATACCTGTACCGAATGGTGTCCTCACAAGATATATCTGGTCCTCACAATATATTTCTGAATAACTCCAAAAGTCCTGTCCCCCTCCGACGACGGCAAAATTTGAACAATATTTCCTCTCACTCTTCTCAATGCGGAAAACCCGTATTTTCCTTGGGTGAATAAAGAAGCGAAATCAACAAATCGAGGGAACGTACAAGTTTTTATGTTCTTACACGTGCGAAGCCTCTTGTGAGGTTCACAGAAAGCTATCGCATAACGCCTATTTCCAAACATGGCTCGATTCCTATGAAAACTCCCTACACCCCTTCACCAGGTTTCCGATATCGTATATTTTCTGCAGTGTTGAACGTAGCTGTTGCCTCTCTCAATTTTTCCTTGTGAGCCGTGAACGATGAAATCGACGGTTCAGCCCGGTGTAAAAACTTGGACGTTTTCTCCATCGTGTTACGAGTAACTCGCTCTCAGTTCTTAATAATGTTTCCATCTTATTTCCATGGGCATGTTCCTACAACAACTTGATATTAGAAGTATCAGATACTTTCTCGAAACTACATTGCCTCAGAGTCTTGTACACTAGAACCAGGCATAAAAAGTGCCAGTCATGCAGCATGATCGTATGTTAACAATTTCTTTGCACTCAAAGTGCTCAAATTTGAAACAGAGTAATATAATATAGTACGATAATCTACGAAAATTCGATCATACGATCATGCAGCATGACTGGCTTCTACTTTCCGCTTTTTTTGCAATTTGAAAGTTTTAATAAATGCGAGAGCCTGCCACGATTCCATTACAGAAATTGTACGAACTGTGTAATTAGGCGAATGGAATCACAAAATTAAAATTCTCCGAGCGGATCCTCAGGTGGACACGAAATATTCAATACTTCTATGACTGCCCAGTCTTGAGAAGCAGTTTCGAGACCAAATTTGATCTCAGATGGACAACCTCTTGATGCTAGTCTTCAGCCATTGTCTCAGGTGGACACGAACCTTTAGACCTCACCGGTCCGCCACAAAATCATCTTTTAGGCTGTAGAGGCGATTAAACAGAGTTCTAATTACGACGGTGGAGATAAGGTACTCTTAAATCGATTATATCCCAGTCATCGGTTCTTCAACAAACGATAACCGTGGAAAGGTCAGCTGCCATGAGAACTAATTGAGTGCCCTTTGTCCGTAAACGATGTAAAATTCACAAACCTACCGACGTCTCCTTCTGACGGCAAATTGTCATTGTCCGACGTAGACAAACAGCGTCGGCTCAGGCTCCGTTTGAAACTAACTATCGCGCCGACAGCGCTTGTTTCAATTACCCTCCTACTGAATAGAAAGGGTCCGTCTCCGTTTACCGCACCGGCCGGGTAATTAAGATGGTTTCAGCTCTCAACACTATTCCGTGGTAATTCAATCGACGGCGAGACTATTGTTGACGAAAGCGGGCTTCGACGGCCGCTGCCTCCCCTTTTTCAATTTATAAATAGAATTTGATATAACAGCGTGGAAATCTTCTCTCCCTCAGTTTCCACTGTATTTCAGAGCCAGACTGTCTCATTGGCCGTGCCTCGTTTGATTATGCTCTTCAGTGAGCTAAGTTAAACTTTACTACAGACGGCTCGAAAGAGAGTGAAAAGAATAAGTTTCTTTGCTAACTCCCTCCGTTCTACAATCAACTCGACCAAGGAAATGCTACTTCACAGTTGCCAACAGAATTACTATATTATTTAAGTAGTATCAGGTATATAACAACTGTTAACTCTTTTACAGTTTGGTTCATTATTTCTTATCTTTATTTTTAGATTATTATTTTCTATCATTTCGACCATGAAAAAATAATTTTGTTTACGATCTCCCAAAATTTGTTGGTTTACTTATCAAGATACGTTTTTAAAAATGCAATACAAAAAGAAAACGTTCCAGTCATGCAGCATGATCGTATGAGCAAATTTCTGTGAATTATAGTATATTATTACGTTACATTGTTCTAAGATTTGATCACTTTGAGTGTAATGAAATTGTTAACTATCAATTTTATGGCGGAAAAACTCATTCTAAAAAATAAAATACGACTCAAAAGGATTTTGGAATTCCTTCTTTTTAGGCAGTTTTTACCAATTTTTCAGTTAATATTTATGAAATTTCAGTACATTTTTCAGCATAATATTGTGCACAATTTTGTTATATTCTAGTTCATTGTTGATAAACTTTTTTTTACTAAAATTCTGCTTCTCCTGACTCTTTTGGACATTAAGAGACGAATGAAATAACGGGCTCTATCCTGATCAGCTGAGTGAACTTATTTCCCTCCTGTTTACTCTAGGAAGTTGAAATTTGGTAAAGAGACGCTCTGGGACATTAAGAGATGAAATAGAATAGAGGAGCTAATTCCTCTCCTGATCACACTAGGAATTTGACATATCGATAGGAACCTTCTCTGGGACGTCGAGAGATGACCAAACCTAAGGCTCTTTTCTGACCAGCTGTGTGAATTAATTCTGTCCTGTTCACCCTATTAAATTTAAATTTAATGGAGAGCGTCTCTCGGACAACGAAAGTCGAGCAGCCCGTTCATTCCTAACTTTTCCTTCTAGACCACCAAAAATGTGTAATATCCCCCCAAGAAGACAAGATTCCAAGCCACAAAATGCATAATGAATATCACCCGATTTGGGCCAAGCCAATACCTATTTGGATTGCCGTCTCCTAATACAGTGCTTTCATTAGATCACTCGTTTTTACTGCTTTTGGGAGCGAGACGCTTTTTCAACAACTTGGCTGATTTTCGCCAATTACACAATAAACATTGCACTTCTCGAAATGTGGTGGAGGAATATCTCCTTCAAAAGGACTTCGCTGATTTTCATTTCATTTGTGTATAATGACCAGAATCCATGACTTCGGTATTGCCTATACGATTCCAGAGCTCTACAACTCTAACACGAGACCAGTACGAAGTATGTAACACTGCTTCAACCCATTCTAATCCCGTTTCGTGATCCATTCCATTTTGAGTGACGTTCTCTTGAAATCATATCATTTGCGTTACGTATACTCCTTACAAATTCAGAGTTAAGAATAGCGCTGTACTAATCCACAGTTACATTATAGGGTTCACATCCCCAAGTAATATATAAATGATATTAATTATTATTCAGCATTAGGAAAATATTTTCAGTCTCGGTGAGATATGTGAATCCACCACCACACTCACCAGTACAGTTGTGTGATAGGCAGCCAAAAAGAGGAAGAATGCAGTGCGCTAGGGACGGCGATCCGACAATTGGTTCGGACCGAATGGGTGATATCATGCATTTTATGGCTTGGCATCTTTTGTTAATGGAACACCTTTTTGGCGGTACAACCTTTATATATGAAACAGCAGCTGAAAAGCATTTGCTACGATTTACTTTCGATAAGCAGTCAGTAGCTTTCTTTTGTCATTCCCGATCACGGATTTGTATGCGGTTATTGTTTTCATTATTTTGTTGTCCCACGACCCCTGGATCAATTTCAATAGTTCACCCCTATATGACGAAGCCTAACTTCAGATGGATGTCCTAAGAATCAATGTTTTGTATCGATACAGATATAATTGATAAGTTGATATGGATCCTTCGACAATGATATAATCGATATTAATGCTAAAACAATATTGTAATATTAGTTTTATCATTTTACGAAGACAAAGAAACATTTTTTTCAGCGGAAAGAGACCAATTTTTCCTAATTATCCCGAACCTTTATGTCTATACTTCAAATGAAGCCATTACAAAAATAAATCAGTCAGTATGTACAGCCATTACTGGCTTCTTCTGAAATGATGAAACGCGATGTAGAGAAAAATATCCTGTGGGCAAAGGGAGACAAGGAATTCATACCAAACATCGGCGTATACAAAATATGATACAGCGTCCGCACACATATCGATATGTACCATCATTACGTTAGCCGTATATCAAATGTAAAAAAGAAAAAATTCTCAAAACAATGATAAAAGAATGCCGAGAGAGAGGACGAAAAAGCTCTACCTCCACAAGTTATAGGCCGCTATTTCATTTTGTAAAAACACATCTCACTCATACACTGGAAAGGCTTCAATATTTAGATTACTTTTTTTAGATGCCCTGTGAATTAATGGTTTGTGCACTCATCTTGATTCTATTGTGTTCCCAGATGGAAATGTTCTGTCGGAAAATGATCGAATATTTCCCGGAGAGTTGAGATTGACAAAAGCGAAAAAATTGAATGGCGTGCACCGTTTGTTCTGTTATTGCTTGAATGATACTGAAAATCGTCATCTGGATAGACCAAAACCACTTCAATGTTACGTTTACTTCAAATCATTTATTTATTATGTTTATTTATACTGTTTTATTCATGTACTACATTGTTTTGAGCATAAAGTCTACTTATTAACTACCCAGTTTCGTCATCAATGGCTCATCAAGTTTCTTCCTCAGGCCCATCCGATGTATGTTCTCTGTTAACCTAAAAGGATCTTCAATTAGTAGCATCAACATTCATAAGGTGTTGCATCTGTGCATTGAATCAATTTCAACAGCTAAAAAACTCATTACTTACTAGGTTATAAGCTTCTGATTAGGACAGTTCACGGATCAATACACATCCAATTTCTAACCAATTGAGCTGTAAAGTGTGCATAAATTTCAGAAATTGTGCTAAAAATTCGATAAAAACTGCAAACAATTATTTATAATTATTAAATTGGTTTGAAATACAGAACATTTAGAAAAAACATTTCTTTTTTTTCCACCCCTAAATATGAACAATTTTGTACAAATTAAGTCCTCAAATTTCCAAAGGATGTGACACGATAATAATGCACTCAAAAATTTGTTCTAATGGTCATGTTGCATGATAAGATGGAATACAATTTTGTGGGCGATTGGTGGAAAATGTCCTCATCAGTGAACTCACCGACGAAGCAGTTCAGTTTTCAGTTTTAACAACGGCAGGCTATGTGCTCAGCCATGTTGTATTAGTTTATATAGGTAGAAGGGTTAATTCTATATTTTTATATAAATGAACGAATTCCTTCTTTTTTATTGTTTTCGACGAAAATTAAGCTACTGCAATGGCTCCAAAAATTTTAAAATCAAAATTTTCGAAAATTGTTTTTATCAAATTCCGTTTTGAGACATTCGGAAACAAACCCTGTACACACGTCCTTCCAGGCAATAACTTTCCTTAGGATTGAAATAAAATTTCTGCTCTCGTGCCATAAAATCAAGGTTTCCAAACGAAAGGTTGAGTACGTTAGCCATTATTCTTTGAGCAAATTAACTTGGCCAAATTCTAAAGAAATGTTCTTTAAAAAATCAGTAAAACTGGCTAAAATCGCTACAACCGTTGAATTTATATTTTTTACCAGAATATTAGTCAAAACAAGTTTATCAACGATGAACTAGAACAATAAAAAATGTATGCAAAAATCTATGTCGATAAATGTACTAACTAAAATTTCATTAATATTTGCCTAAAAATAGATAGAAGCAAACAAGCTAGAAATCCGAAATCTTTTTTAATCCACAAAATATATTTAAAACCATTTTAACACAGAATGTGTTTTTGCGATGACCTACCGAAAAAAAATCGTCACAAATAACCGACAGAAAAAACCGTTATGCGCCTTTTATAATGATTTTCACGTACAACCAAGCCGTTGGTAGGGAAATGGAACTTCCGCAATTTTAATCGCACAGAAATCGTTCACCATTCGTTGGAAAGCTCCTGATTTATCCAACCATATTATGTTAACTACTGCGAAGTGCGTGGCCATCAACCTGAGTTATGAGCATGGTTATTTGAATCAATTGTTTACACACAGATGATCATTCTCAATAATTGATATTGTCAACATGATTGCAACCGCTTGTAAATTTTCTTATGATTTTCACGTACAAACGAGTCGTTGGTAGGGAAATGGAACTTCCGCAATTTTAATCGCACAGAAATCGTTCACCATTCGTTGGAAAGCTCTCAATTTATATAGTATTTTTCTTGTAGTTACATATTTATTTATATAATATTTATAGGGTTTTAGACCAAATTAAATGTCTAACAATTATTTATTTTATTATTGCCAAATATTGTTATTATTCACGTGCAACCAAGCCGTTGGTAAGGAAATAGAATCATCGCAAAAACACATTCTGTGTTCCTATGATTTCATACAGAGTAAGGAAAAAGAAATAAACCGGGGGGTGCAGGGGGGCGGAGCCCCCCGCCGAGGCGCAAAGCGCCGAGTTTTTTTTTTTTTTTTTTTTTTTTTTTTTTTTTTTTTTTTTTTTTTTTTTTTTTTTTTTTTTTCTCCTGATACAATTGGTAGTTGACAATTTCTTTTCTCTCATAGTCATCAATTTTAAAAACAATGTAACATAACTCGGTACGACAAGTTTCGAAAATTCGGTCATACGATCAAGCTGCAGGACTGAATCTTATTCGTCAATGTATGTATATCTAAAACCAAAATTTAAAAAATTAAGAATTTGGATGTACGATAGTTTACTTATCAGGTACAGAAATGAGCTTTTCAAGCCTTAATTTCCAACAAACTACAACTGATATATTATAATGCGACAAAACGCTATTCTTCGTATTGGAGTCCAGAAATTAAAAGCTAGGTAAAACTTAAAGGTAATTTCATTATTGCTGTTATTTAAGGACACTCAAATGCATTTTAGCCAAATGTGATTTAAGACCGCTTTTCGCCCTTTTCTGAATCGTTATAAACCAGAAAATCATTGTTTTCCTTTGACTCCATTCGTTCGAAGCCTCATTATATTATTTACTATAGTGGGTGGTTGAGGGTGAAAAATATCACTTACTAGGTATGGCTTCTTCAAGTTTATTGGAGTCATGCTTCCTACTAGTTTTGCCTACTTCCTAGGCATCTTCAGGGAATACTATAAAAGAAAGAGAAAGAGAGTCCAGGAGATCTCAAGTAAATAACTGGTTATGAGGATGGTAGATCTGTACTTAATGTGTTGGGCTTAGGTCACCAGCTTGCCTTGAAAGTAAAGTAAAAGGTACTTTCATACGCAAACTGGTATATGGTATATATCAGTAAATCAGTATCAGTTTGTCAGAAATAGATGGTGGGTAGTAATTTCCCATAGTTTAAAAATAAACTGAAAGAGAATTTTAAAGTGAAAATGAAGAGTAAAATAAATTTCATGAAATCAGCTGGCTAGAATGATGAGGGTTAGAATTGCTAGTGATTAGGTTATTACATGGAGTCTCCTGGTATCCATACAATGGGTAACTTAGAGCAGTATTGGAGTTCTGGAAAAGAAGCTTGGTAAAACTTATAGGTAACTTGATTACTGCTGTTATCTGAGGACACTCAAATGCATTTCAGCCTAATGTGATGTAAGACCGCTTTCACCCTTTTCTGAATCGGTAAAACCAGAAAATCATTGTTTTCCTTTGACTTCATTCGTTCGAAGCCTCATTATATTATTTACTATCTCATAATGGAAGAACCACCTCCTCCCGCGTCTCCCGCTCTCTTTGTCTTCGGATTAACAACGTTGCGATGAAAGGGAAGCGGAAAAGATTTAAACTTTCCGCCGTCGCTTCACTCATGTGCCACTTTGCTTTCCCCCTATGTGAGTTTCCCCTCTGTGAAATAGTCTGGGGCTTCTCTACTTTATGCTGCGGCGTCAAGTTTTAATCAGTGAGGCCAATATTCACTTTAATCTTGAGGGCTCTGGCGACGGGTGAGGTCGAGGTCCTCCTTTCCGATCCTCGGCTTCCGTTCATTCAAGTTCTTAATCCCTCGAGGCTTAACAGACCTGGTTATCGAGCGATCGCAACTTGAGCCCTCGGATTAATGATTCAGCTTAACCAAAAAGGAAAGCGTAGCATTTAAGCTTCATCGCCATTAGACTAAAGGGCAACTCATCCCTTTTTATCAAAAACATAGATAAACACTACTTTTAGAAAATATTTGTAGAAAATGAAGCTATTGCAATGGCTCCAAAAGCTTTAAAACTAAAATTTTCGAATATTTTCTTCATCGAAATCCGTTTTGAGGCATTTTGAAACGAATCCTAGAGTTAACGCCTTTTCTTATATATATATATATACCTATATATATATATATATACATATATATATATATATATATATATATATATATATATATATATATATAAGAAAAGGCGTTAACTCTAGGATTCGTTTCAAAATGCCTCAAAACGGATTTCGATGAAGAAAATATTCGAAAATGTGCATCACTTTCAAAATGTTCTAAAAAAATCTATAAAAATAGCTTAAAACCGTTAAATTTATATTTTTTCGCAAAATGTTAGTCGATAAAAGTTGTTTATCAACGAATTTGATCATTACTAAATTCATGCAAAAAAAAATATGCAGAAAAGTGTACTTAAATTTAATTGATATTTGCTGATGAATCGATTAAAAATCTTAAAAATCAAATATCTGTTTTGAATGGTAGAATCATTTTTGCGATTAGAGTTCATTTGCCATACAGTCGGTGGTTAACAATTTTTGCCTTGCAAGTGTTCAAATTTCAAAACAATGTTACATAGGTAATATAATACTGTAATCTACAGAATTGGCTCATACGATCATGCTGCTTGACAGGAACTTTTAATACCTACTACGCTATATCATGCCCAGAACTTGTGAGTGTTGTTAACGATGCGTTGAACGTTAACGATGCGATGAACGTGGAACCTAACGTTCTATGTTCAACGCACTAACCTAACGTTCCACGTTCATGCACCGTTAACGTTCAACGCATCGTTAACAACGCGCGCAAGTTCTACACTTAACGATAACAAGCTGTCGTTCACATCACTATTTAATTGGCGTCGTCGGGTAACCTCATTACAATTGGTATATGACCTTGCTGCGGTACGATTCTATTTATTCTACTCATGTACATAAAATATGGTATCTCCGAAGATACGATGAGTGGTGACAAGACGGTGTTAGTATCTGTGACGGGGTGACGACGGTATCCGTAAAGATACCGTGGGACGACAGAGTCACATATTCACTTCCCTACATACCCTACAACAACAAGTAAAGCAAGTAATGAAAACCCTTCCCTCCCACATTTTATTTTGCAAATTATAATTCCCAACCCCCCATTAATTTTTACAAAAATTCTCAACTTTTAAATTAATTACTATAAATCTCATCTCAACAAGCCAAAGACTTTGTATGTCTCCCATGATGGACAGAGAATGGTTACATACCCATACTGATACCTCTTATGATACATATGTAAGAAGCAGATATACATCAGAATGACATGCAGAGTTGGGGGACCCCAAGCATAGGAATAGACCCTACATGCTCCTGAAGAGGCCGCTGAAGGCTAAAGTGCTAGAGCAAACAATAAAAAGCTAACCCACCAAAGGGAGACGTTTTCGTTACTCCCTCTCCCACAACTTCACTAGATGGTAGAAAAAAGGTTAATTTAAATTGAGAATGCTATTTTTTGTCTGATTTTGATTGGTTTTATCTCCCGGCCCTTCTCGACCAATAGGATCCGATATCCCATTCACCTTTGACTATTATATACGCTGAATCTCTTCCAATGGATGTAGAGTTATATTTTGTTACAAATTATAACTCATCTTTTGAAATAGATCTAATTGCGTTTAAATTGAGATGGCTTTCCACCATCCGCCACTAATTTATTTTGTTTTTAAGAGTTGTTTTTAATTTTATTGAAAAATAAGTTAGTACGTATGCGTTAGAAGACTCTAAGACAGTAACTTAAGCTCGGAAAGAGCAAGTGCGGAGCACCAGTGAGAAATCCCCGTAATGAATGGAACGCTGAGACGGGCAAAGGCAAGACTCAAAGGGGGCACGTAAGCCAGGTGGTGGCAGTGGTGGTAGAGCAGGGTTTAGGAGGGTAGTAGGTAGGGGGTAGTAACACGTTAGGGGTTGAAGGCAGGGGGTGGATAGCAGAGGATAGGGGGTAGAATGTAGGGGTGGTTGGGGAAATAGGTACCACTTGGTCTTCTCCACTAAGACGAGGCGAGGTCGGCGAAAAAGGAAAGGCCCATTGTTGCTCCTTAAATCACCCACACACTCTCAGCACGCGAGCTTCACCCCTGGGGCCTCCCCTGGATTCATAAATCGTTTAAGATTAATGCTTCCAAACGACGTACGTTGCATTGAGAGTAAAAACGTCTAATAAAATCGAATTTACTGGCGCGCCGCGTGCGTTTACTGTCTTTGAGATTTAAGGGTAATGCTCATATCTACGGATATCCGCGGAAATACGGTGGAAAACCCGGGGTGAGGGGAATCAATTCTAGGGTTCTTGAAAAGAATATTCCATTTTGAAACATTGCTTATTCTCGCGTCTGTCTTTACCAAACATCGCTTGAAGTAGAATGTATAGTGTAACTGTAGGCACGGACGCCAACTACTGAACAGAAAGATGTGAAAAGATTCTCACGAAAAATTTACCTACAATATTTTAAGTTCTTGAGGGTTAGTCAAATACAATTAAACATCGTTTTGAACTTGAGTAGTCCATATAGCACTGAATAATTTATTGAATGAATGAATAGGAACTGATAACATGTATCAGTCTTGAAACTTCTATTATATTATTGGGAGATTTCCACTGTAGCAACCAGTTCGTGCTTTTCTATGTTTTTCATAATTTTAGAGTTTGAAATGTGATGGATCTTTATTCCTGAATACCACACCTGACGTGAGTCAACAAATGTTAGACGCTGCTTTTTCGAAAGGTTCTTCGAAGAATATCCGTTTTGGGGGCTACAATAGTCGAACTAAATTAAACACTGTTTCGCTGCATCGAAATTTTACAGTATTCTGAAAAGAGGATTTAATGTCCCAGAAAATCTTGGATCTAAATTTTGAGCTAAAAATTGCGAATGGAAAAATATTTATAGGCTTACTCTATCTCCCCCTCTCTTTTTCCTTCTCAGGCGAAAATTCTTGTGTGTATTATTATTAAAACTCATCACAGTTTTATCTAAGGTTCATTCGGAAATTCAGTAATTTTTTTTTTTTTTTTTTCAAGGTCAATTCTAAAACTGGTACAAAAACATTCCGTCTGAAATATTACGATCCAGTGCAACATCAAGAGAAGACTAATTATATGAAGTTACGGTTTTGACAGAAAATCACTAACACAGTAAATAATGGTTGGTAGTAAAAGCGAATGTGATTTAGGTACACTTTGTGCCCGTTCCAGCACAGAGGATCATGGACTAATCCAGAGTTAATCTAGTGATGTCACTGCCATTCCATTTTTGATGTATAACTCCAGAGGGATTAACCCTGTATTGTGGAACGCGCCCTTTGTATAACAACTACCGAATCGACTACGTGACGTTTACGCGTGACAAGACTACTTTTAAATTAATTTCAACGGAGGAAGCGATGATAATAGTAGAATTATTTCTGCAATATTCCTCGAGTTAAGAGGGGGAATGCGGAAATTCAGTATCGCAGGAATCACAACGGTTGACCTGATTCCTCTTTCTGCAAATATGAACCGCTTCCGTGACGGAAAGGGTTTTGAAGCTGCATAATTGAATTCCGTCCACATGACTGTCAACGCCATTAATCATTTTGTACGTCACATATTATGAGGTTCAACAAGAATATCCATCTTAGCCGGGACAAAACGACGTCTCGTGTCACAAATCTAATGCGATGGAATTTTGACAACCTTGATAATTACGAGATCTTGATATTGACGATTACGATATTCGTACATAGAATAAATAATAAAAGTTGAAATGTAATAAATACACATAATAAAAATATATAATTTGTCTGCTAGACATACTTATATAAGTATTTACTGCAAGGTTTTAAGTAAACAAACAACATTTATTTTTTTTTAATTTTTGGATTTGCTGCACAGCTTGAAACGTGAACCAACAAATTTTTATGGGTGGGGTGGGGGGGGGGGGGATTTCATTTTTTATTATTATTATTTATTTTTTTCTTGTTTTGGTCGATTAGGTACAAAAGTTTATTACTTAAAATAATAATCCAAAAATCCGTCCGTTCGCCGTACACCGCCGTCCGAAGCTATTCGCCGAAACTGCTGGACCGAACAGTATAAAATTATATATATCATATTTATCTATCATTTAACCATATCTATACCATAAATATGTGCCAGTAACATAGGCATCAATTTTGATCAACACTAAAGGTTAGTAATTAAGTTACTAACCCCGAACCAACTAATCTACCTTTCCAATACTCCTTTTAGAGTGAGTTGAGACACTTAGAAACAGCTGACCAACCTTTTCCAAACATCCACTAAAGATCCAAAACTGACCTGTGTTATGTAGGTAAGGACAACTTTCGTCAAGAATTTATTTTTTTTATTTTATTTTTTTCGTGATTTATTTATTGCAACTGAAACATAGTACAATTCATCTAGCAATATTTCATTTCATGATAAGCTCACTAAGGGGGGAGGTTTACAGCAAAACTTGGCCCGTACTTGTATCAAGAACAGTTAAAAACACTGGATTACACTTGCACTATTTGCACAGCACAATTAGGTCCAGAGGTTTATTTCTCTTGAGTCGCCGAAGTTCTCCTTCGTTGTTTAAAACGTTGAGCATCTCCAGGTTCTCGTGTTTGTGGAGGCGATGTTCGTGCTTCCTTGCATATTTGGCGATAATTTCGGTGACCGTTTCTACCCTCAAGTCTCGATGAATATCATCATTCCGCATGAACCAGGGGGCCCGAACTATACTTCTCAGTATTATATTTTGTCGGGTTTGGATTGTTTTAATATTTGATTTTTTCGCACAACCCCAGAGCTGAATCCCATAGGTCCAGATAGGGCGCAGTATCTGTTTATATATATGAGTAATTTATTGTGTAGTGAGAGATGGGAGTTCCTTCCCATCATCCAGTACATCTTTCTGAACTTGAGTTTTAGTTCCTGATTCTTTTTTTCAATGTGGTATTTCCAGTTAAGTTTGGAATCAAGGTGCATACCTAAGTATTTTACAGTGTCAGAGTATGGAATTTTATTTGAATTGATCTCAACTTCTGGGGCTGAGATGTTTCTATTAGTAAAGTTGATGTGCACTGACTTTGTTTCATTCAGTTTCATTCTCCACATCTTGGTCCAATTGACAACCTTGTTAGTGGACGTCTGTAGATTGCGAGTTGCAGTTTCAGCGTCATCTCCAACAGAGAGGATGGCAGTATCATCTGCAAAAGTAGCTACAGTTGTATTTTTCCTGTTGCGGAAGATCTCGTGTGCACAGCGGGTAGAGTACTGGGCCTAGGACACTGCCTTGCGGTACCCCTGCTTTTATAGGCTTCCAGACAGAGTACTGGTCACCCTGCTTTACTCTGAAGTGTCTGTTCGCTAGGTAGGATTTTAGGAGTAAGTAAAACTGTTTTGGGAGATCCCTGTGCAGTTTATACTCAAGTCCCTTGTGCCAGACCTTGTCAAATGCCTGGGCCACGTCCAGAAAGATACTGGCACATATTTTTTTACCTTCTAAAGCCTTTTCTATTATGTTAGTGATTCTATGAACTTGATCTAGCGTAGAGTGGCGTTGCCTGAAACCGAATTGGTGGTCTGGTATCAATTTTCTGTCTTCAATAATTGGTTTAAGCCGTTTGAGCAACAATTTTTCGAACAGTTTTGATAAGACAGGGAGGAGGGATATGGGTCGGTACCCCGTCTTCTCATTTGGTGATTTTCCTGGTTTGAAGATCATTATGACTTCCGCTACTTTCCACTGGGAAGGTACATATCGTAACCTGAACGTGGCGTTGATGATATGAAGTAGTTTTGTTATAGCCTTTTCATTGAGCTCTTTCACAATTCGACCGGTTATCAAGTCATAGCCAGGGGTCTTTTCAGGACTAATGTTGCCCTTAATTTCATCTTTGAGTTCTTTTGACGTAACGGGCCGAACATCGAGCTCATCCGTTTTTTCTATCAGTGTAGCGTTTTCTTCAGGTGTCTGTACTGGAAGAGGTTGAAAGGTTTCATAGAGATGATCTGCAAAAAGTTGAGCTTTCTCTCGGTTACTTCTGGCCCATGTCCCGTCATCCTTTTTGATTGGAGGAGAATGAACTTTAGGTCTATTTATATTTTTGGTTAGCTTGTAGAGGGAGTATTCGGTGTCTTTCTCTGCAGTTAGGTTACTCAAAAAATGTTCAACTGATTGGTTATCCATTGATCTAATAAGATATTTAAGTTTTTTACCGAGTCTATTGAGAATACTTTTGTTTTCAGGGGTTCTGTTATTCTTCCATTTCCTTCTGGCTTTACGTTTGGCGCACAGGAGATCCCTTACTTCTAGCGGATATGATTTCGAATTAGTGTCATAGTTGCTGTTTTGGTTTATTGGGGTACATAACCAGGCTGCTTGTTGTATGTTGTTGATAAATAAGTCGAGTTCGTCTTCCAGTTGGTTAGGGATTTTCAGAGGAACTTTAAGGTCGATCGATGTTTCCAATTGCTGCCGAAAACAGGACCAGCAAGTATTTCTGTTGAATAAACTCGGAGAATTTTCACTAATGATTACTTTTTCGCTGATTGTTATTATAACAGGCGAGTGGTCAGAGGGTAGGTCGTCGCTGTCCTCTAGATTTATGTAACCACTTGAGATACCTCTGCTTATAAAGAAGTCTATTAGGTCTGGGGTTTTGTTAGCATCCGTGGGCCAGTATGTAGTCGCGCTTGAAAGAAGCTGCTGCTTCATACAACTCTTTACCTTTAGCCGTGGTTAATCGCGAACCCCTGAAGGTATTTTTGGCATTGTAGTCACCTCCTATTATAAAGTTGTTACCAAGCGATTTAAGAAGGACCGTATAATCATCTTTCTTTAAGTTAAACCAGTATATTGCGGCTATACTAAAGCTTTTATTATTGAGTTGTACCTTGACCGAAGTTACCTGCATTTTTTCCTCTTCGATTTTCGGTTCTTCGTGGTGAGCGATGTTAGCTTTAATGAGAATTGCCGAACCTCCTCTAGCTTTATTACTTGGGTGTAACGTATGATAACACGTGAATCCTCTTATTTTGATGTATGACGTCCGAGTGAAATGGGTTTCAGAAATAAGTAAGATGTCTATCTTGTTGGAGTGGAGAAATAATTCGACTTCCTTGATGTGATTTAGCAATCCGTTTGCATTCCATGTTGCTATTCTTAAAGTCGGTCCCATTAAATTAGTCCATAGCTAGTAAGTCCTTTTTCTAGCTTAGTTATTCTTTCAAATAACTGTTTATTGGTATGTTTTTGTTCATCCAGTCTTTCCAGTATCTGTGCCAGCATTTTTTCTGTGTTCGACACATTAACCTCTTTTTTGGCAGCGGTAGCATATGAAACCTTTGGAGTAGTTGCTCCTGTCATGGTTGTAGTAAGCGATTTCCGCCTTTTAAAATTCCTCTCAACTGAAGCATCGCGCTTGGTCTGTTCTTTCAGTTGGGGTTTAGTTATTTTGTTTCTCATTCTTTGTAGCTCCTTAGCTACCTCGCATCCTCGATAATTAGCTGGATGATTCCCTTTGCAGAGACACATTTGGGGGAATCTGCTTGGTTCAGGGTACATTCAGAAGTTTTATGCTGTCCAGCACATTTCACACATGCAGTAGGATTGGGTATGCAGGTATGACTGGCAATTCTTACATTGGGGAATGAGTTTGGAAGTTTTTTTCACCGGCTCAATCTTCACAATTATGTTGAGAATGGCCTTAATACTATATTATATTACATCCTCATTTTTTTCGAAGGTTAACATAAAGAGAGGAAGAGGTTTATGGATGGTTACAATTTCACCACTATCATTTTTCCTTTTCTTTTTCTTGAGAATGTTGGTAACATCCATGATGGCAAGACCTGGCTCCTTAAGGTCTCCAATAATATCAGTTTTCTCAAATGTTTCATGTAAGCCTCTAGCCATGACCTTAATAGGTCTGTCTGCTTTATCTTGGTATGTGTACCACTGTTTTTTCTCTGTACGTAGTTTATCTGTGATCAGTTTCCAATTAGATCTTGAATCTACGTTTATTTTCCAAACGTTATTATTGAGAGCAGTAACCTTGAATTGCTCTCTAGGGATATTCTGTAACATATCTTTGAATGTCTTCGTCAAGAATGTCTCCGTAAAAAACGTATTCTATGTTAGTAATTAATGTGAATCATAGCACACAACTTTTAGTTTTAAATTTACTTCAAATCTACTCACTAAGAAGGTCACTTGAATTGTACCCCAACGATTTTTTTACAAATATATGGAAGAGAGTGATAGGGAAGGGGAAGTGAATATTGTACTTTTCAAGTTGTTATATCTGTAAGAAAACTAATGATTCTATTCGTTCATTAGTCGTTAAATTTTGTTTCAGTTGTCTGGATCGCGAAGACGTGCTCAAAGCCCACGATGGTGGCGTTGTTCTCGCACCAGTAGTAGCAGTGCTGTGCAATGAAGCCACTAACTTTGAGCTTCTGTCGACATCAAACCAGCTGTACCTGGAGTTTGCTTCCAGCTCTCAGTGGCCAGGCCATGGCTTCACTGCCACTTACCACTTCGAGCCTGTTCTTGGTAAAGAAAACTTTTTACTTTGTGTATTTATTTTTAATATTATGATAATATCGATAATGATGGCTTTTTTAATGGTAATAACAACTGTCTTCCAACGTTGATATGAACCTGTATTAAATATAGGTTCATGTCAATGTTGGACCTTAAAGATCTACCGACCGTTTCAAAAATGTTTTGAAACGGTCGGTAGATGTGTTAGGTCGAAAGTTGAGCCTGTGAGCGTCAGCAAGAACCCTGCAAACGCAATGTAAAACCCGTTTTTTCCACCCTCCCTCAGTTCGATACACCGCACATCACGGTCTAGGAATCTATAGAATCGCCCTGATAACGCACATGCTGGTCTTGGAATCTTTAGCAGGTATCAACCAGATGAAGTAACGGCCCTTGTTATGGCCGTCTCTATGCTTAAGGGCATTACTCTTCCGCTAATTCTTCCAATTAGTTGCGTGTTCTACTCATGACGGTTCTCACAGATATGACTCAGAGAGACAGTATGTTGTTGAATGATGTAGGTATTGCAGCAAATGAACATGATAGAGCTTACCATATTCTAAAATCACGTGACAACCCCTCGACAATACGATTAAATTCAAGAAATGTTGTCGGTAGGTACACGCTCCATCAATTCTTCTTCGTGTCGTCACCAATACCATCAAAAATATTTGACACGCCTTGCTCGGGTTCCTGCATCAATCGATGTCGCCCGGGGAAAAGCTACCTCCCACCCTGAGGAAAGTTCATCCAATCGAAAATAAGTTCAAAAGCTATCCACGACACATACAAAATGTGACAAATAAATTCTCATATAACGGAGAAATCACTAGGCATTTAGTATCAAATTCGAAACGAATCAATACAATGCAATTTAAACCTCAGCTGAAACTACGAAGAACTAAAATCGACTGTCGGACTGTTGAGATCTGAGCGGAATGGCATCTTCCGGTTTTCAGGAAAACGAAGCCTTTGTTTCTACAATGAACGAGTTGTATTCGTGATCCTGTCTGGTATTCTCTCCCATGTGACGGTAAAACCGCTTCAATATTGGTAAACCCACCTTGATCTATAGTTACTGGATTTTTTGCATTACGATGAATATACCATTGAATGAACGATGAATTACGATGAATAGAAATTAGAAATCTGTATCAGGAACGATTGACCTCCTGGAATACTTTATTTCGCCGTCTTTCTGATAATCATAATATCATAGGCTCCTTACCATAAACTGGTGAGACCACCAGGGTGAAGATGATTACAGAATGCTGGATACATAATATCACCCTAAAATGTAATCCAAATGAACTCTTCATACTAATGTTACTTCGTAATGTTAGAAATAATCCATAAATGAAGGTAGCATAATGGTCGAGCAGGCCATTGCTGCGATGGCGGTAACAGCACAATTTGTATCTCGCTCAGCCTTTCTCGTCTTAGCCCAGAGCGTTGAGGTAATGAAAAGTCTTTGTGAAATGATCACGTTCACGACATAAGAAGTACGAATTGCCATGATTCGAGTGTAATTTGAAGCACTAAGTTACATCACTATAATCAAATTAACATTCTAAAATAGGTGAGGTAATATTTAAGGTGAGGAATGTTTGCAATATCCAAAATTACCGGGAGCCAGTGATAATAATTTATTGTCAGTCTTTCTTAGCTTTCCCCTACCTAGTCTTTGTACATTTGTATATATTCCAGGCTATATTGTTTTATTAATGTTTAAGCCGCACCTCAACCAGAAGGGTCATTAGTGACAAAATATTCCAGGCTATAGAATTTTATATCATTAATTATTATTGAGATGTATTTATTCACGGTATTTGATCAATATTCTGCCACGATCTTAGATTAAAGAAGGGTTTTAGGGCTATGGTCATGTTCTCACTCCTTGTCACCGACTTCTTACCCATCTCCCAATCCCCTGGTCTGTTCCAAAGTCTAACTATATGATCCTAAATTTGGATATAGTATCACTGATACCTAACATGTTCATTGACGAACGAAGTGAGTCTCTACTTTGATTAGGCTAGAATTTGTCCGGTGCCAGACAGAAGACAGAAGGACAGAGAGTTTCACGGCTGAAAAGAGACAAATGCGTCAGTGCTCGTGGGACGGAAGCGCCTTTGCTTATAGCATCCAGATCACCGAACCATGGAAATCATACTGATCTATTTTTCCAACTAATCTAAATTTCACTATAAAAGATTTATTAAGGATACACCAAACATCCTGTTACTTGTTTCACTTTTATCATTTTTTTTTTTTCAATGTTAAATACCATCATAACCACCGGCGCTTTTGGTAGTGTTTCCATCATTCTTCAGTTCAAACTACCGGCGCTTTTGGCTAGGATTAATTGGCGCTTTTAGGAAGTATGTGAAGTGCCACACAAAAGCGCTGATGTATTGTTAAAAAACTTCCAAAATGGCCAGTTATCCTATCAAAAAGCACAAAGAACACAGAAAATAGACATAATAGATCAGAATTATGCATAATTTGGGTGGTCTGGATGCTCGTCTGCTCGCATCTCAAAAATTAAGACATCCTATATCAACCCTCTCATTAAAATATACCTCAGATGGACAAATGGTTCAGAATCATGTGTAAATTTTGGTGGTCTTGGAGCGACGCGCAAAAAAGCCAAAACCTAATTACTTCCGACTTCCGATTGTAAGGAAGTTAGGAGTAATGAAGTATGCGCGATCGAAGCACTGGCGCTTCCGTCCGACAAGGACTGGTGATTTTGGGACAATGCACCGACGCTTTTGTCCTTTAACAGTAGTAAAACCAGCGATTCTGTCTGGCACCGGAACCTATTTGTACAATACACCAGCGCTCTTGGGTGGCAGCCTCCAGATCAACAAACTATTTACATGATTCTGATCTACTTGCCCAGCAACTAATCAATCTTTTGCTAAAAGGTTTTATTTAGAATTTTATTTTATTTTAGAGGAACGAGCTTGCGAACATCAAGGCTACCAAACTGTACTCATCACTATGAACTATTTACCCTCATACTTGTTTCGCCTTCAGCATTTGTCAAAGTTAACTATCACCATAAACGCCGGTTTCGGTAGCGTTTCCATCAATCTTTAATTAAAACCACCGCCGCCGGCACTTTTGGGAAGCATTTTGGATGGTAGCACACTTATCAACGTGCGAACATGTCGTCGGCCCTTAACGATCGTCGTCAAATCTACCGAAAATGTAGATGTACATGTGTAGGAAAACTCTCAGGGTGGGGTTATTTTAGGCCCCAAGCCCGGAAGCCTGGTGGCGTCTTGTACTTTTCTGAGAATTTTGAGTTTAATTAAAGAGATTCAGCCCTTTGGTGAGGGATGTGAGACTCCTGATTAGTTGTTCGTTTCGAATAGATCTCATCTCATGGGGTTTGCGCTCCATAGAGTTCAAATCAGCGATAGCTGCGTGCCAAATCGACTGAATGTCGAATTTCATTTCGCTTTAAATAGTTTTCGCTATGCAGAATCGACATAGGTATAGCATTTGGTGAAGATCCGACGACCGGAGCTTATCGTCGGCATCTCCGATTGTTGTCAAATCAACCAAAAAGCGGGTTTGGTATATTTGTCTATAGACTAGACTGAAACCTCTGTAAAAGCTCTTATATTTGTCCTTAACGACAAACGACGTCGTAGTCGTCACTGACATCAGTCACTGTCAAATCATCAATAATCGTTTTCAGCTAATTTTTCCAACCAGTTTTTCATACTTCGAGAGGGATCTGGTTAGCGGACCAACTAGTCTATGTGATAAGGTTGAAAGTTGAGGTATAGTGATACACTAGAACTAGAAAGACCAAATATAGTCAGAAATCAGAGTTGAAATACGTATAACTTGATAAGGAGACTTTCAAATACACTTAGTAGATGCCGTCCGTGTTGATGAGGGACTCTAAATGTGGTTTTCGTATAACAAGTAGGTATTATGTTAAGAGCCATGAAAGAAAGGGCGAGAGACCAGAGAGAGTCCAACAACCACTTATCATCATGTAACATCTTGAAATATTTCAACTTCTTTAAAGGACACAAACAGCATTTTCCGGAGATCCCTATCCAAAGTCATGAGACATTTCTTTCGGTCCCAGACAGCTTAGAAAAGACCCCGACCATCGCATATCTGATCGAGCCCGTTCAACAGAGCGTAACATCCGATGTCCAACCATCATTCCGACTTAGAATCTGTTGCGAACCATTTGAACTATTGATGTTATATCACAAATATTCAACGCGAATGTGTGGTATGATATTTCACTTGCATAGCGATATTTTATCACTCTTTCCGGTTTATGCAACATGAAACGTTAGTAAGGAATGCATTCATTACAGGAACGTCATTATGGATGGATTGTGTATGATTTTGGTGAGAATGGCGAACAGATCGTGTATTTACTAGATGAACCCCCTCCATTATAAACTAACATGTATGTGATACAACCCCCCCCCCCCCCCCCTCACCACCACTACCTCTTTACTCTCTCATCCATAATAAAGAATGAACAGCTTTTACCAAAAAAACTGATTGAAAATATCGCGATATGTAGATATTATCCCCCTCCCCTTCATCGTGAATCACCATAATCGGATGAGAATAGCGTAACTGAACCGTTCGTTTCTCTTTCCATCAATGTTTCTCACAAAAATCCTTCATCAAAATGAAATCCCCGATTTTAGCACATCTAAACCAAAAGATTAAAAAAGAAAGAAAACACGAAAATATAATTTTCCGGAATTACCCCCTCCCCAATTACTCCGTCCACCGTCAGTAAATTGAAACATCCAAGGTTCGTTGCATAACTGGACTAAAATCTAGATCGGGAAAAACACATGAAAATCAGACGCAAATAGTGAAAATATCATTGTTTATCACTATCACCCTCACCAGTCACCCCTTTCCATCAAGGAATATGAAACTCTTGACGTATGTTCCATAACTAGACAGAATTCTTAATTTAAAAAAGTATCATGAAAACCTGGCGAGAATAGTGAAAACATCTCGATTTATCAGTATTACCCCCTCCATTCACCTTTCTCCTTCAAACTCAAGAATAATATCCATCAATGACAACTTGAAAAAACACTACCGTTGCCTTGAAAGTTTTCGAGAGTTCAATTTTTAATATTTTAGCCCTTAAATGCTATCACTAGGGTTGATTAAAACTGATTCCGAGGTTGCCAGCACATTTCAATCATGCAAAATCATGTATGATTTTGAGCCAAATCTCATAAAGAAAAGATTCGGATGGCGTATGGCAGACAGCGTACCGACGGATTTTTTCTCGATTTTCGGAATCTACGTCTTGAAACGTAAACCAAGACATTTTTAGGGGGAGGGGTACTTTTTTTCCAATTTCAAAGGTTCATTATTGAAGATAGTAAACCAAAAGGTAGAGGTACACCGGCTCCGTTAAAACCTTAGCAAAACAGCTTATGGAGCTATGATGAATGATATATGGGGCTACTAGGAATTAACCTCCTTGGGTGTCCGAAGGATGAGTATCCCCAATTACCGCTTTGAATGGTTGAAAACTAGCGCGTTCAACTTCAAGCGATATGTTACAGGAACCGTCACAACTCACACCATCGTTAACCTCTACAAACATCGGGATGCATTTGGGGAGGTGGTTTGGGTTTTATTTTGATACGTGAATTTGGCTCTACAGGATGGCTACTCAAATCAAGGCATTCTAACTTTAATATTTGACCAATAAAAAAAGTTAGAATAAATCATATATTAAAAAACTTCGTAAAGTGACTTTCGACACCATAGTTGTTTTTCGAGTATTTTATTGAAAGGAAGTGACAGCGAAAATTCATCATATACATCTCCAAAAAAATGAAAGGTGAACGACTCTACCACGAGGAATTAACAGTTATGGAAGGCAGTGTCATGGGAGTTTTCTTCAGTGATATTATCCTTAAAGTGACCAGCTTTTGGAACAAAATTATCCCATTTTATGATATTTTCGTCTACTTATTTACAACCTCGTGTAGATAAAGAGGAGAAGTTACTTACAAAAGGATAATCGTTGTAAACGCAGCTGTAAATAAAGATAAAAACAATCCTGACCTTGGTGGATTTGAGGAAGAAAAAACCCCAAGAGACTCATATTACTGCTATGGCATTGATAGCTAGATCTTTACTAGCGGTAACAGTTGGTTTTACGGCCTCGTTTTATTGAATTTCGAACCCTCATCCCAGCCCGTATAACGACACGGAGATTCTTACCTAGTTCTTCCCGTAGGGGGAATAGGGGCAAAAGGGGTCTGGGATAATAAAAATTGATAAGGAACTACGACGAGTCGCGGAAACAACAACCCTTCCCACCCCCGAGTGGCCTTGCATGAACATAATACGGTTTAGTTATTCAAAGGGCTGCAGCTAAAAGGAAAAACGCGGGCAAGGTCTCCTCCTTGGTCTTTGCCATGAATAAAGTAGGGTTGTTTTGTAGGTAGAAGTCTAGGGTTTCTTGCAACGCCGGCGTTTGGAAATGATAAATTAGTAATAACCGTTGGCATTCGGGTCACTGGTGTATCTTTGAACTAGGTAACTACTTGAGCAAGCCTTCTCTCGCGTGTTTCCTTATTCCGGAAACTACGTTCTCGTTACGTGGATGAATATACCTTACACATAACTGATCGTGCATATCAATTTGATCAACAGAATTATGCCAACAAATTTTGGCACCGGTGGCAAAAATTCAGATTACCATGTGGTTCAATAGAGATTCTATTCCATAAATACTCGTGGTAATCTCCTAGTTTTTCAAACCTGGTTTTTACCCATTTTTGCCGCTTATCTATACTATTTTATAAGAATGAAACTCCGTCTGTCTGTTTGTCTGTCTGTCGTGTCTATGCACGGCCAAACGGCTGAGTGGGGGGAGTGTACGAGTGGGGGGATCTTCTTGAGATTTTCCGAAAGGTGGAACGAGCGAATTTAAAATTGTCTAATCCCAGCCGAACCATGGGCCGTAGGGCGGGAGGGGGGTCGAAGTAAGAATTAATGTGCGCTTTTTGGACTTCCCCGCTTCCTCTACCCCTCTAAACGGCCGTTGAAAATTCCGGAAAAATACCGGTTTCGGAGGTTTTTCTACGAGGAAGACGACGGCGCGATCGGATCGCGAAAAAAGTATCGGGAAATGCGTCAAAAAAATACGAGAGTATGGACCCGTTTTCTCGAAAAGTCTGACAAAAAACTTGGTTTTTTCTGATTAAAATATACCCCAGAAAGGTACGTTTTTCGGAACGGTTTTCGCGGGCGAAATACAGCTTTGGGTCCGCCGAATCTGAATCCGAAATCGGATATCGAAAAAAGTGAACGGAAGTTGGTCAAACTGCGAGCGGAAGCGAGGGAAGCGTTTAACATGAGAAATTAATATGTGCCGTGGACGCGAGAAGGCTCTACGAAGACGTCAAGCGAATTGATGTCAAAATGTTCACGAGGCGAGCAGGTATACATAGGTACCTACCTTGCGAGCGAAGCGAGAGCCATTTCAACAGAATAAATACGGACTTTGTCCTACACATATACAGGTATACCTTGCGAGCGAAGCGAGCAACATCCCCGAATAAACTTTTCGTCGTTCCACGTAGTTTTATAAGATTTAATTTTTTTGTAAGAATTCCCTACTGAAAAAAACGTCTGCCAAGTTGGGTGGGCAGTATAACTTCCTCAAGCGAGCGAAGCGAGCAGCATCCCCTACAGAAGTTAAACCTACCCTTAGAGATCTACCGTTTGCGAGCGAAGCGAGCAACGTCCCCTACACACGTTAAACCTACCCTTATGGATCTAACGTTTGCGAGCAAAGCGAGCGACATGCCCTACATGCCACACTTTGCGAGCGAAGCGAGCAAAATTCTCTACATGCCACATTTTGGGAGCGAAGCGAGCAATTTAATGGGGGGTCCGGGGGCAGTATAACTTCCTCAAGTGAGCGAAGCGAGCAGCATCCCCTACAGAAGTTAAACCTACCCTTAGAGATCTACCGTTTGCGAGCGAAGCGAGCAGCATCCCCTACGGAAGTTAAACCTACCCTTAGAGATCTACCGTTTGCGAGCGAACCGAGCAACATCCCCTAAATGCCATACTTTGCGAGCGAAGCGAGCAACATTTCCTACATGCCAGACTTTGCGAGCGAAGCGAGCAACATATCCTACATGCCAGACTTTGCGAGCGAAGCGAGCAATATCCCCTACACGCAACTTAATGGGGGGTCCGGGGGGCTTGCCCCCCGGCTGGACGTGGAGGCGAGCGTAGCGAGCCGGAGCGGCTAGTTACTTATAACTCTCGTTTTCAGGAAGATCATAACTGTTCCTTAGTTCGCTGAATCTATTTAGTCGCCTCAAAATTTTCATCGTTAATTATTTGACAACTCCATTTCTGACCGCCTTCAAATCCTTCCTTAGAATTGATATAAAACAATTCTGTAGATGTTGGTCTCATGGTTTAAGGAAACATGAGGGGTATAAAGTATTTACCTTACATGCAGATACATCGGTACATGGATATGACTTATTTTTTCCACTGTGAAATGTGTGTTTTGTGTCTCAAGTTAAAAATGTCTCAATTAAAAAAGCTACTGATTTCAGTATACGTACCTACGAGGGACCTACTTCAATAACCTAACGATAATATTAAACACAGTTATTTACCGGTATCTACAGTTTTAATTTATTTATTTATCAAACGGGCGAACCCAATAACATATGGAAAATACGCAATCAGTTGCAGTTAATCTAATGTGATAGAAAAATTACAAAATGAATAGTTAAGATCATATAACGCAACAGAAGAGAGCTCCTTCATTGTTGATGTTTAGTTGGTTCAGTTACCTACTTAATTTGTTTATTGGTATCTCGTTACACTTTTTCGGGCTGAAAAAAAGTCACTCAATATCCATGACAAAATCTGTTGTTTCGATACAGTGTAGCGTGTAAACAGAAAATAGTAGCAATTTTCGGAATCGGAGTGGATGAATGATGCCAGCCAGCATCATTTTTGTAAATCGAAACAACCTATTAGAACATGGAACTAAGTAACAGCAATATAGAAAAGTTGCGTGAAATCTGTTGTTGGCAGTTGTTTTCAAATTCGAATCATGACTCAATTAACAATAAAACCTATGTCTCCTTACACATTCTCGAATAATTTCACCAGTCATTAGGTTCATTTCTTTCAAAAATTTTAAACCACAGAATTTCCCTAACTGGCGGGTCCAAATCGGTCTTTAGTCTTCTAGATTTCCTCGCTTTTCTTACTAAAGAGCCGAGGTATAGCAACAACAACACTACTTCTTCCATAGAGGAAAACCACAAGTGCACTACAACTACGAATGTATGGCCAGAAAGCATTACGATTTGAACCAGACTTAAGGGTGTGAAATGCTCCCAAAACCACAATCGATAATTTCTATGTTGATCAATAAAAACATTGAAAACGTCCACAGTAAGACATAAAATGTAAATCACTCATAATATCGAACAAGCCTTGGAAAACCAAAAAGTCGGCTCTTGTCTTCGACGCTACTCAAGCGTTCGACGAAGTCTGGCACAGGGGAAATTAATTTAAGCTCAGACAAAATCCTCCCGTAAAAATATGCTGCTCGTCCTACTTTTTAGCAGATATTTCTGGATCAAACAGGATTATGCGAGATCGGAAGCAAATATCATCCATGATGGTGTACCTCAAGGAAGCGTACTCGGCCGGCTGTTGTACATTCTTCACACCAACGTTTTGGATAGATTGATCATTTCCTTCCTGTACGGATGCACGGGAACAAAATACTCTGACGACATTTGCAGATGATACTGCAGTACTCACAACAGACTAAGTGGAGAATCAATATGATGCGAATCAATATATTTCATTTTTATTAATTGCCGAATAAATTACATATCAGTCCCACGCATCGATTAGGTCATGCCGTATGCTAATAAGACAAAATATCTAGGGATAACTATAGATGTACTGATTTGTTGGAAGATTCTGGCGAATAAGAAAAAAATCAGAACAGACCAAGTTCTGAAAAATGTATTAATTAATTGGCACACGATCAAAATGATCAATCCAAAACAAATCGTGCGATCAGGTCCTGAATCCAATCAGGACTTATGATACACAACGATAATAGGGCTGCACAGCTCAAAGTAATCGCCGATTTCAATACAACGCGTTACGGACAAGCATAACCATATACATATTCACTAAGGATATTCATAAGGACCTTCGATTCGAACTATAAACGAAAATATCCAGGCTAAAGCAATACTCAATCAGCAGAAGCTCCAATGTTATTACCAATGAAGAGGCAGCAAGTTATTTAACGCCTCATGATCTGTGGAGATGGTGATTGCTGGATGTGCTCCTGCGGATGTTAGTTCGTTAAAATAACAGTTCCAAAATGTTTAGAGCTGTGTTATGTATCATATTCTCATTCCAGAAAATAATTTATTCATTTCCAAAGTAATGGTGCTAATAAGTAAAGCTAAATAAGTAAAAATGAAAATGAGACATAATAATGATTCAATGTTTATTCCAGAAAGGAAAATTTCGAAAATATTCCTCCTTTTAAATGCTTCTCTTTTATAAATATAACTATGATAACCGAACCGATGGTGATGGTAGTAGACCCATTCACTTCAGCAAGCTCAATAAAACACTCGGTTTTCAATTTTAATTTATTGAATTTGGATTGGGTTGAAGTTTTAAATTGTACAATTAAATCGGAGAAATTTGCCGCTAAGCGGTGGTGTAACCTTAACATTCACACCTAGTGTATAACGTATAACATACACGACCAAACTAAATATTGATGAAGTTCATGATCATTACTTGCTACTTACCACGTGTACAAGGAACCGTGTAATACCTACAGATTATTACGTAAAATTGCATTGAATTCACAATATCGTTGCTTTTCCTCTGAAAATCCTATCGCATTACTTTCTCATTATAACCTTCAACAAGATGTCCCGCTTCTATGCGCCGGAGAAGTTCATTCTTTTTTTACATCCCTTCCTCTCAACCTCTAGAATTTAATATCCGCCTGTTCCCCCTTCGTTATTTTCTTAGTGCGCGAAGGAAAAATATATTAACAATTTTTAGCTGCACAAAAAGATTTACGTTGCTTTCCCGGGGCAATATAGTTAGTGGCGTTTCATATACTCAGTCTTCCAAAAGCCTGGGCCTCCGGTATTGAACTGGAACCGCTCTAATTATCCCCGGAAAGAGGTGTCAGTGTAGCCTTTGAACGGAAAACAAACTTTACTGCGAAAATACTTTTAATTAAAAAGTAGAAGAGAAACTCAAAAGCGGACTCTGGTATCTACCAGTTTAATCCAGCTCGTCGCAATATTAATGGTATACCTTGATGCGGCATTTGTTGTACACAATATGGTATTTACCTACTCGGTAACCAACTGGTACTATCACTCCACTACCCACTATTATCTCACTACTAACTGGCAAGTACCTATATCCTAATACTTGATTTTATAGTTTTGTTTAATTTTTGTTCCTTATTTTTCCCAAATTTTCTTAAATTATCGAATTATATTTATATTCAATTACTTTGAAATTTGAGCATTTCGGTGCGAAGAAATTGTTAACAACTCACCAATTTCATAGCAGAGTAACTTGTTCTAAATAATATTCAGCCATTCAAAAAAAATTTGGATTTCTAGAAGTTTTTGCTGTTCCTATTGATTTTTTAGCGAATATTGATGACATTTAATTACATGTTTAGCATAATTTTGTGTATTACCTTTTTATTGTTCTATTTCTTTGTTAATAAACTACTTTATGTGACTAAAGTTTAAAAGTTGAAGGATGTCTAGCCGTACTGTTGTCTTTAGTGATTTTTTTAATAAGCAAATTTATATAAATTTGTACAACTTATTGTACTCAACATTTTCTGTCTAACAAAGTCTTCTTTTTGTTTTGAATGCTTGATTTATTTGGTGGAAGGAGGCACAGAGAGGGGAGAGAGGGCTACTGGAAAGGAAAGGGTTCCAGTGGGGGAGACCACTTAAATACCTCTGCGCACCGGCCAAACGCTCAGCCTGATCGTGCTATCAACTACAAACATCTTGCCTTTTAACTGAAACCTTCTCAAATCTCACAACTAAGTTTACTCCTATGGTATCCATGTCTCAATATCTGTGATTCGACATTCTCCTCATTTAGTTTATTATTTTTAGTTTTCCATTTAGATTATTTGATACAAGCTATTGTAATGTTAAAACCAAAGCCTAGGTATTAGTGCTGAAGGCCGTCCTTCCGCCAAATAAATCAAGCATTCAAAACAAAAAGAAGACTTTGTTAGACAGAAAATGTTGAGTACAATAAGTTGTACAAATTTATATAAATTTGCTTATTAAAAAAATCACTAAAGACGACAGTACGGCTAGACATCCTTTAATTTTTAATTTTTAGCAAAATTTTAGTCACATAAAGTAGTTTATTAACAAAGAAATAGAACAATAAAAAGTTAATAAACAAAATTAAGCTAAACATGTAATTAAATGTCATTAATATTAGGCATTTATTTATTTTATTTTTGCTTTATTTTTATTTTTTCATTTTTTATATTTTTCTATTTTTTATTTTTTTTCGGAAATGGAATTAATATATTTATGTTTAGTACTTTGCCCTCTTTTAAGAAGAATTTGATTGGTAACCATGAGCGTTTATATAATGTAGAAGAAAAAACTTCATTAACGTATCATATTCCATTCCATTTTCCATTTCCTCTATTTAGTACTGTTTGAGAAAAGTTTTACTTATATTTTCAGTCTTAATGGTTTAAATTTACAGACGTTTTGTTATTTATTTATTCAATTTCAGTCTTATATGCTGGCATTTTGTTCAACTTTTCGTAGTTTATTTATTTTATTTATTTTTTTTTAATTATCCCCCCCCCCCCCATAATATCAACTTAATTTGAAATCCGTTGAAGAGCACAAGTTCTTCAACTTATCCTTCGCTGGGCAACGTAATTTTCAAATTGATATACACCAACTTTTTTTTCTTACTATTAAAGGTACCATTAAGTACACTTTTAATCCATCCGCGTAGGGTCCTCGTCTATTTAGGGCTTTGTTAGATAAAATGACCCATTGATATTCAAATATTGCTATTTAGAGTCCATAAATTCACTAATTAAATGCACTCGAATTCATCGTGCTCAGACACAACAACCGCTTCACAAACAACAGAGTACGTCTCTAAGGGAGAAAACAGCTACATTCTGTTTGAAAGAGTAGTGAATAATACACAAGATAACTCCGCTATAGGTACTTCAAGAGATGGAAGGAGCCAGTACTTTTCCCGAGAGAGGGAGAACACCCTTCCAACAGAGGCAAGTACGTCTCTGAAGGAGAAAACAGCAGCATTGTGTATGGAAGAGTTAGTTGGCAGATACTTCCCAAGAGGAATTCTCTATACTTCAAGGGGCAGTAGAAGCGAGTAGGTACATCTAACGAGTTAGGAAGAAGACCGCTATACAAGAAAGAGAAGCAACTGAGTATTTATCTTAGGAAGAAAACAGTGGGACCACCAACAGGAACAGGACTTACCTGAACAGGGAAAACAGCCCTCACTGTCACTGTGACGGGTTGAAAGGACTACTTCCGAAGGGAAAAGGGTTGTGGGGTGAAACTCCAACTCTACCTGACGGTTTTACAGAGTTAAGATAGGAGAGGCGGAGGAGGTTGTGGACAAGGACGAATTGAAAGAGCAGTTATTTGCATCGGGTGATTCTTGATTGGTGTCTGCTTATTAGGTCCCCTCGATATTCGAGTGTTGCAGATAGCTCGGTCCAACGACTCTTGGCCAGTGTGTCTCGTTTAATACCGTATTTCGAGACGAATATATTATTAATATCAACTCTTGGAAAGTTTTGTGACAATCCACCGATTGTCGTGATCAAAATTCTTGGATTTCTATAATATTTTTCTGAAATTAATATTTATTTTTAAATGTTTTCTTTTGATGTAATTTTTGGGACTCAGGTGTAATAAGTAGAACAAGATTTCAGTCAATTGAATAATTTATTACGCTTTTCTTTATATCGCTCCAAAAGAAAGGTAAATGGGGGGGGGGGGGTGGGGTTCTATCTAGCCGGTCGGTTGAGTTATTTCTTATATTCACTTCCTTTACAGATGAAAGAAATACCGCTGGGAAGAGAGAGGTATGCGGGATAGCAATGGATTAGGTATTAGTATAAACAATGGTAGTTTAGATAATATTAATTGCTATGAACGCAAGTGAAAGAGAGAGTCAGAACAACGATTAAGAGCAAGTGGCTCCGAATGCGTTGGGGGTACCAACTGGCTCGCCGTTCCATTGAACGGATCACCGTAACAGTTTTCGATAGCTCTGTTACAGTTTTGAAAAGTTATAATTATATGTATATATATATATATATATATATATATATATATATATATATATATATATATATATATATATATATATATATATTGTATGTCCGCCCATCTCTACTCCTGGTTTTACAGTTAGTCATGTATTTGTAGAGCGGAGACTCTCGTTACAACACCGTCTGATCGAGCGCCATCTTAACTTACTCTCAAATGACTAACTTTAAATTTTACCTGCACATTTCATGTGTCTTATTTCTCAAAGAGCAACCCAAAAAAAAATCTAGAAAAAGCGAATTTGTGGATTGTCCTACTCTTGTCATGTTCTCTGCATCGGATGTTTCATCGACAAATTGGCCGTTAGATGTCTTCGACGCCCCCAGCAACAGCAGCAGCGTGCACGTGATAAATTCGAATTCGAATTCTGATCGTGCACTCGGCAAAGTGTCCTTCTGATCAATCCTTACCTCGTCTGGGTACCGTTGTTAGAGATATAGGTCAGAATGATGTGTATAGTTTGGTGGTCAGGATGCTCGCAAGCTCAAAAATACATAACATCAAGTAGTCAATCCCTTAGTAAATATTCAGATTTCTTGGACATATAGGTAAGAATGATGTGTATAGTTTGGTGGTCTGGATGCTCGCATCTCAAAAATACATAACATCAAGTAGTCAATCTTTTAGTAGAAATTCAGATTTGTTGGACATATAGGTCAGAATGATGAGTATTTATACTTTGCCGAAATCAATGGTAGACATTACATAGACTGCCTAGGCATTGTGTACATTGCTTAGCCATTGTGTCTAAGGAGAGTTAAAAATGGAGGAATGTCATACTTCGCCTAAAAAGTGCAGGCATTGTATAGAACGACTAGTCATTGTATACAATGCCTGGATTTCATACTTTGCCGGTAACATATACAGTATACCTATTCATTTTGTCCATACCATATAATATTGTACCGGTACCTCTCTTCTTCATTTCCCTCTTAATACTCTGCCAAATTCTGTATTTCGGAACCTACGTTTATTTATTCACGGGGAAAATTTATCTGGGGCCTTTCCAACTCACCTGTTAAAACCTGGGAATATCAGTATAAAATTTCGACCCCGATCCATTGAATTAAATATTCTAATACCATCCTTAGTATAATACAGTCCTAAAAACGGAATTTAGTGAAAAACGTTGTCTATTTCCACAAAAAAATAAAGAGCTACAATGTACGAGTATTTTTCGTAAACAATGAAGAGCTATTGCAATGGCTCGGAAAGTTTTAAAATCAAAATTTTTGAAAAATTTCTTCATTGAAATCCGTTTTGAGGCCTTCTGACACGATTCCTGAAGTTTGCGCTTTTTCATATATATATATATATATATATATATATATATATATATATATATATATATATATATATATAAATTATATATTTACAGAAATAAAATATTTATTAATATTAATAAAATATTTAGTGCAATATTACATTAGTATACAGTGCAGTAGCACATATGTGTGTGTGCGTGTGCATATATGCGTATGTGTGTGTGCGTGTGGTGTGTGTGCGTGTGTGTGTGTGTGTGTGTGTGTGTGTGTGTGTGTGTGTGTGTGTGTGTGTGTGTGTGTGTTGTGTGTGTGTGTGTGTGTGTGTGTGTGTGTGTGTGTGTGTGTGTGTGAGTGTGTGTTTGTGTGTGTGTGTGTGAGTGCGTGTGTGTGTGTGTCCTCGAGGCACGAGGTGAGATGTCAGGGGATGTTGTTATTGGGCGCGGGGTACGCCAGGGGGATCCTCTGTCGCCACTCCTCTTCAACCTGGTCGTGGATACGGCCTTGGGTAAGCTGCCAGCTGAAATAGGGTTTGATCTCGCCCCTGGGGTGCGAGTAGGTGCATTGGCTTTTGCTGATGATGTCATCCTACTCGCAGAAACCCGTGAGGGCTTGCAGATCTCCCTCAACGCATTTGCTGAGCAGCTAGCCAGGTGTGGTTTGGTGGTCAACCCAGCTAAGTGTGGGTCGGTCTCCTTGGTCCCGTCTGGTCGCCAGCATCAGGTGAAGGTAGTGGATGAGGAGTGTTTTGTCTTAGGACAAACTTCCATCCCTGCCCGATCCGTGTTGGAGGTCTGGCGGTACCTTGGGGTTGACTTCATGGGTGTGGCCACTATAGCCGCAAGCCGTGTGGACCTTGGTGGAGCATTAGCTCGTGTCACGAAGGCTCCATTGAAGCCACAGCAGAAGCTGCGCCTCCTTCGCACGTACTTACTGCCAAAGCTTACCTATGGGTTAGTCTTTGGCAGGCTTACTGCGGGGAGGCTGCTTGAGTTAGATCGTGAAGTTCGCTCTGCTGTGCGCTCTTGGCTAGGCTTTCCACCTGTGTCCCAAGTGCTTACATCCACACACCGGTCAAGGCCGGTGGGCTCGGTATTGTCTCTCTTTCTGCCAGCATCCCATCTTTACGCCGCCAGCGCCTGCTTGCCCTTAGGGGCTCGAGCTGGGAGGTCGCCCGCACTGCTGCTGACCTGGACTTTGATCGGCAGCAGCGGTCGTGGTGCGATTGAGCAACACCAACTGCTCCAAAACTCAGCTCATCTGCTGAGTTTGCTGCTGCACTGCATGAGTCAGTAGACGGTAAAGAACTCCGACAGTGCTCTGAATCCCCCATATCTACCCAGTGGGTGGAATGGGCTTCAGAGGGTATTGGGGCCGACAACTATCGCCATTTTCATGCCGTCCGGGTGGCTACACTAGCCACCTTGGTGAGGTGACACCCTTGGTGGGGGCAGTTGACACCCTTTGCCGTGCCTGTCGGGGTAAAAATGAGAATCTATATCATGTGGTGCAGCAGTGTCCTCGTACTCACGGTGGCCGCATTTTACGTCACATGCGGTTGCCAAGCAGATAGCAGGCGCTTTGTCATCTAGCGGTTGGGATGTTGAAAGAGAGAGACTATATCATATGCCGAGTGACCGGGGCAAGAAGCCGGATATCGTTGCTGTCAAGCCCGATGGGTCTGCCATAATCCTGGATGTCCAGGTTGTCAGTGGCAGCATGGACATGGAGCAGACCTGGCGGGCTAAAATAAATAAGTACGACAGAAATGACCTGCGGCAAGCAATTTCCGAGCTAAAAGGAGTGGCGACCAATAACATCAAGGTCATGGCTGCGACCTTGTCATGGCGCGGGGTGTGGTGCGGGAAAAGCGCCACGGAGTTACTCGAGTTGGGCATCTCGGCAGGAGTACTCCGTGGTATCACCACCCGCGTCCTGAGGGGATCTTACTTGAACTAGTGGTCGTTTTATAGGGGCAATTCCTTTCATCCCATTCTTCCTCCTCGTCCTGAAACTTCCCTTCTCCCTAGAGCCGGCGTCGGGTTAACCTTGGGCGTCGTCCCCACTTTTTTATTTTATTTGTTTATTTTTCATATTAATGGTGTGCCCCCTCCGCCTTTGAGGGGAGTTTTGTAAAAAAAAAAATGTGTGTGTGTGTGTGTGTGTGTGTGTGTGTGTGGTTGTGTGTGTGTGTGTGTGTGTGTGTGGTGTGGTGTGGTGTGTGTGTGTGGTGGTTGTGGTGTGTGTGTGTGTGTGTGTGTGTGTGTGTGTGTGTGTGTGTGTGTGTGCGTGTGCGTGTGTGTGTGCGCGCGTGCGTTTGTGCGCGCGTGTGCGTGTGCGTGTGCGTGCGTGCGTGCGTGCGTGCGTGCGTGTGTGTGTGTGTGTGTGTGTGTGTGTGTGTGTGTGTGTGTGTGTGTGTGTGTGTGTGTGTGTGGGTGTGTGTGTGTGTGTGTGTGTGTGTGTGTGTGTGGGTGTGTGTGTGTGTGTGTGTGTGTGTGTGTGTGTGTGTGTGTGTGTGTGTGTGTGTGTGTGTGTGTGTGTGTGTGTGGGTAGTGTGATCTATCTGGTTTGGTTTGCGGAGTGTGTGTCATGCAATAACGATATTTGAATTTAGATGCGATCATTACCTAATTATAAGAATTATCAGTGGTTTAGTTGCATTTTACGTCGTAGTACCTACTCTCAGGAAATCATGAGATCTTGGAGAAATGGCTCCGCATGTCTGTCGCCACTGTAATGAGGTGATAGAGAAAACAAAAAACTTCGCACAGTGCTCATTCGATAAGGACTGTAAAAAGCATTTTGGGTGCGCTGGAATTAAGGAATCAACTTGGATCGGACAGGGAACAGCGAGACGAAGTAAGTGGATGTGTGTAGTTCATCGTACCCAAGGTAAATCAGATCGTACCGAATCACCAACTAATAACAAGGTGCCGGAGCCCTCTCTGGGGGTTGGAAATAGGTCGCAAACGTCTAATAAACTTCCTGACGACCACATTTTAAAGTCTCAGTCATCGAAGCTTCTAATTTCCGCAGATCCGATAGATTTAGTTGGGATCCAACGATCTAATCCAAAAGAAATTCTCCCGATGGACTCGAATGAGGACCTCAAGAAATTCATTACTGATAGCTTGGCGCCACTCAATGCAAAACTAGACTCTATTCAGGAAGACATTCGGAGAGAAATTGACGAGCTGAGATTAGAAAATAAAGAAATAAAACAAGAGAACATACATCTAAAGGAAGAGGTGGTGGGGAATTAAGAACGATCTGCAAACACGATTGAGGCGTACACAAGAAGGCGGAACTTGATAATCCGTGGGGTGCCCGAAGTTGAAAACGAAATTTTACCGACAATATTGAGCAAGATTGGGGAAAGGTTGGATGTGGACATTACGGAAGTAGATTTTGATGATGTTTTTCGGCTACCAACAAGGAAAGCTGTGAAAAACCGGCCGACTTTAGTTAAACTACGTGATCAAAAGCTCCGCGATAAGATAATAGCGGAGGGTCGGAAGAAGAAACCATCAGAAGCAGACATCGTAGAGGGAAGCAGCGGGAACTCGGGAGTCTTCTTTGAAGAACATATTGGGCCTGGCACTAGGAAGATTTTCGAACAGTGTTTGGACGTGAAGCGACAGGACTTGTTAGTCAAGTGTGGATTACTGGTGGAAAAACCAAATTCGAGTTGCCCCAGGTGCTGAGGCCATCAGGATTGACAGTGAACCCAAATTAAGACAGGCTCTTGGGGTTCGACAAATAGCAATCGTGGTGTGCCTCGGAGTCCCCGAACCTGATCGTCGTAAACGAACTGTGAAGGAGAAGAATAACAAACCAAATAGTTACCTATTTTCTTTCATTGAAGATAATATTTATTAGTTTTCAACATTATTTTGTTTACTCAGAAATTTTTCATTTTGATTTTTTGGAAATTTCTTCTTATATATTATATACTCGTAAATTGTTTTAAGTGGCTGTACCTGCACTTCTTATTTTCCAGCTGTATGGGGATAGTGTGATATTAATTTAATAATAAATCCACAGTCATATACCTATTTTTTTCTCTTTTGTATCTCCTTGAATTTAGACTTATTTTACCCTGGGTACCCGTAAAGTGTAACTTGTCGAAATGTATCTGGAAAATGATCAATTTTTAAATATCTACCACATAAATGTGCAGAGTGTGAGAAGGAAGTTGGATTTGGTCATCTCTCACCTAACCGCTCTAGAGGGTCGGCTGCCTCATGTTATCATACTCTCTGAAGTATGGATTAAAAGGGAAGAGAAGCTTTTTTACAAATTAGAGGGTTATGAATCTCACTTGTGTGATAGGTCTACGGATCAATCAGGTGGAGTCCTGGTGTTTGTGCGGGTTGATCTTTGACGTTGCAGTGGAAAATGATGTTTGTCTCAGGACTGCCGAGATACTGAAATTCAAACTCAAGGGTGTTCTGATGGATGGTGGGGATCTTAGCTTCATCGCGTGCTACAGGTCATGGCAGTATACAATAGATGAATTTTTGGACGAAATAGGGCCTCATGTAGCACAGTCCACGCAGAACACCATACTCTTGGGTGATATGAACATTTGCATTTTAAATGATGCTAATATTGAGAAAATGGTGTGTTCTGGACATGGATCGAGAGGTGCAAGTAGGTACATAGATATCATGACATCAAATGGATTTAGGAGCTTCGTCAACGTACCGGCCAGGGTGACGGATACAACTTCCTCGTGCATTGACCATATTTTTATAAAATCAAGGAAATATGATAGGTACTCTGCGTCGGTCGACATAGTTGGACTTTCAGATCACTACGGGGTGGGATTAAAAGTTGGAAATGTACTAGTCTCTAAAAAGGATAGATTGCGTTTTTTCTTATCACCTCAACTGCGAAAAAATTTATTGAAAATATGAAGAAAATAGATTGGGCGGATGTGCTGAAGGAAGAGAACTTGCAAACGGCATTTGATAAATTCTATGATTGCTGGGAAAAGGTTAAATGGACATCATCGACACAGATTAAGATAATTAGTAAAAACAGGAAGCGGAATCCCTGGATAACATTTGAGCTCATAAATTTGATAAACGAGAAAAAAAGAGTTTTTAAAATTGTGAAAAAAGGTAAAATTCCAAACTTTATAAGAGAGTCCATTCTAGTTAAATACAAGGAGCTGTCAAGAATTGTGACGAAAAAAGTGAAAGAGGCAAAGAAGGAGTATTATCGGGAGGAATTCAAAAAATGTAATGGTGATATCAAGAGGTTCTGGAAGTTGGTAAATAAACTTATCAAGGACGATCGTGACAATAATGTAACTATGGGAAGTCTTTTTGTTGGGGGTCAGGAGGTGGCGGTTGCTGGAAATGAGATAGCGTGTGCTAATGCATTCAATGACCACTTCTTAAACGTTGTTAAGGAGCGCAGTGACCAAGAAACACAGGACTGTCGTGTGGCTGAGTGGACTGGATCTCGCTCAGCGGAAACATTCAGCTGGAAGCCTTTGACTGAGGAGGTGGTGTGTGAAATCATCGGGAGCCTGCCCAATAAGACAAGTGTGGGTTTTGATGGCATCAGTACAAAGGAACTCAAACTGGTAAAGCATGAGTTGGCTACTGTGCTTGCTCACCTATTCAATCGATCCCTTGCTGAGGGGCTGGTCCCCACTCAGTTCAAGAAAGCAAAAATAGTCCCAATATGGAAGACCGGTGACCGTAGATATGTGGATCATTTTCGACCAGTGAGTATTCTTTCTGTGCTCTCAAAGGTGCTGGAAGGGGCTGCAAAGCGACAACTGTACGGTTTTTTGGAGGAGACTGGGTTCTTTGCAGATACACAGTTTGGCTTTAGGGCTCGAAGGTCAACAGAAATGGCTGTTGAGGGACACGTGGGGTTGATCGTCACTTCCCTCGAGGCAAGGCGTAAGACAGCGGCTGTTTACTTGGATTTGTCTAAAGCCTTTGATCGGGTGAGGAAAGCCGGTTCTTATGCAGTTGCTGGTGGAGGCTGGTATGGATGCCGTTTCAAGAGGATGGATTGGGAATTTCATGTCCGGAAGAGAGCAGTCTGTGGTATTTGGTGGAGCAGTTAGTGAGCCGGGAATGAGCAAACTGGGAGTTCCCCAAGGAAGCACGATTTCGCCTCTTCTGTTTCTAATCTATATTAACGGAATTAACAGGCTAAATCTCGAGGGTACCCTCTTTACTTTCGCGGATGATACTGCTTTGGTGTACTCGCTTGACTCTGAGGTGGATTTGGAGGGGACTATTGAGGCAGACATGGAAGTCCTGCAGGACTATTTGAGAGCCATAGGACTAGTGCTCAACAGTATGAAAACCAAATTAGTGGTTTTCAGGTACACAGAGCATGGAGTTTTGGACAGTCACCGCTACTCAATTCGGGTCCACCTGGAGTCATGTGATCGGGTATTATGTGTCTGCGACCCAATTGCTGAGGTTCAGTCGGCAAAGTATCTCGGCCTCATCATAGACAAACCATTTTGTCTTGGTCTCAGCACTTGGTCTCACTTAAAAAGAAACTCAACAGGGTCAACTTCAGCCTTCAGATTCTTGAGCGACTTTGTGACTTCCCACGAACTGAAAACGATTTATCTGGCCCACTTTCAGGCCGCGAGTTAGGTATGGATTGCTGCAATTTTGGAGGGGCATACCACGAAACAACTGAACCGATACTAGGTGCGTTTCGGTCTGCTGCCAGGATTCTGAATGCAGAGGATGTTCGGATGGAGGAACTGGGAATATTACCATTCCATAAACTATTTTATTATACTGCTTTCATGTATGCAGTGTTTCAGGAGAGCATACCGGTACAGGTAGAACGAGTGGCAGTACAAACTCGAAGAGGACGGTTTCCAGTTGTTGAGCAACCTGCATATAGGTTTGATCACAGCCGAAGACAGTCATCGTACATGATCCCCGCGGTGTGTAACCAATTAATTCCTTGTATCTATGACCCGAAGGATCCGATTTCAAGACGGAAGATTAAAACAAAATCCTACCTTATAGAGAATGAGGTCGTTTGCACAAATATTCTTGCTGGAAGGCTATCATGTACTTGTGGAGCACAGCTTGCCTACATTGCGCGTCGGGGTCTCCAATAGGTAAAGAAAAATTATAGAAATTATAGGTATAAGGAAAAATCCTACCCCTGTTTCAGCACTAGGGCGGAGAATTACAGCTGGAAATTTTGAAGTGCAATTTTGAAGTGGAATATGTTATTTGTGAAGATATGTTACTTTAAGTGATATCTTAAGAAGAGAACTTGAGTTGTGTTTTAAGGGAAGAATTTAATAGTTACTTTTGAAGACTTTAATTGGGATAGAATGACTTACCTATATATTACTGAACTATATGGAAGTAATTACCTACTTACTTTTCAACACATGCACGGAAAGCCCGCGCGACTCTTTGTCATGGGGGCAAAATATATTGTATAAATTTTGTTGAATAAAGATATTCGTAATTCGTAATTCGTAATTCGTGGTGTGTGTTGTGACCAAGATATCAACCATAAACTAGAACATTACAAATTTTATGCACAAAATTATGCTGCAAAACGTAATTAAATTTCATTATTATTTGCTGAAAAAATCTATAAATACTGTAGTTTTCAGTCACCGAATTTTATTTAGAGTGAGCTTCTTCTGCCATAAAATTGGTTTTTAAGAATTCCTTTCTGCTGAAATTGCTCAAATTTCGATACAATTTAACTCAACTTCAAACTTAAATTCAACATATGATTACGGTAGGTACTTTAAGAAAATTCGCTCATACGATCATGCTGCATGATTGAAACTTTGTTTAACTTTGGAGCCATTATATTAGTCTAATTCTGCAGGACTTGCACTACAATACGGAAGTTAGTGAAAAACATCGTCCATTTCTACGAAAGATTTTTCGTGGAAATAGACAACGTTTTTTACTGACTTCCGTTTTGAAATGGGTTTCCACAACTTCGTCGTGAGTGATTTAGTTCGTTTTTCACCGCTTCCACACCGTGAACTCCTTCCGTTGATTCGGCAGCGTAGGGCTCGTAGGAGCAGCCCTAATTTCGGCTCTCGGCGATTCAAACACCCAATTCAGGCGTAGAGCGAACTGTTCTCTTCACCTTTCAAGTTTTCACATCGCGGGATTTCATCTTAGGTCATAGCAACCGTCTGAGTGAGACTCCATTCCAAACTTCAGCATTGAGGGTTGGATAGGACAGAAGCTAGCCTCAAAGCTCCTTCATTTGATCAGGACATTAAGAATTGTTGTCATCCGTGACAGCCGTCTCTAGGGGCTCCATTTCCTATTTCAATTTGGTTCAGTTGATCAGGATGTTAAGGAACGTTGTCATTTCAACAACAACAGTCTCTAAGGAGCTCCACTTCAACATAGTATGTTGGATAAAGAAGAAACTGATTTCAGAGCTCCTTCAGGGGATGCTGACCTAGGCAAATGAATTTTATAAGAGAGTAAGTATTACACATGGCGGTCGAGAAGAGAATAGACGTGGCATGCCTTCAAGGAACAGTGTAACTCACGAGGTATTTAAGTTCAAAGGTGTAGCAGCAAGTAGGCTGCATCCAAATATTAAAGCTTTTTATGTGGGATGAGAATGAAATTTAGCCTTGGATTCTTATGTGCTAATCATGTGACACCTGATTCCAACAAAACCGATTCGAAGAAAAGGTGAAAACCTGATATATTTTCATTAACGTCCTATAAAAGTAGATTTTGTTGAGAATCTGACGTCAGTATGTCTGCGGAAGCTATTATTGATCCGTTTTACATAATTTTTATAGTAGGCCCGAGTTTATTATAATTATATATGTAACTATATATAACTATAATAACTATAATATATAAAACTATATATTATTATATAGTTCATATTTTTATCAATGGCCCGAGTAGTCTCAAAAATGTAATTTTTGACATCAGGAAAACTGAGCGTGTTGCTATTATAGGTACTTTTTTTCCTCAAATGAAATTTCTCAATGGTCACAATAGAAAGGAAAAAAAACTACTCACGCCGCCCCGAAAAACAAAACTTTTTTTTTTTTTTTTTTTTTTTTTTCAACAACTTTAATTTGTTTTGAAATCTTCTTTCTCAAAATCTTATGAAATATTGATGTAAGGTGTCTTTGTTTTCAGAAATGAATCCAGATTTGATGGCAAAATTGACAGACACGGGGCCCGCCGTCAGTGCCACGAGTAAGTAAACCGTTTTAAAATGGTAAATTATAAAACTACCTATCTAGTTAACTAAAATCACTTCTAATATATTATAAAAACTGAACAGTTTTGATTTTACCCAGCGATACAGTATCAGTCTTCATTCGGCTTAAAGACCTTCTATGTTTCACCACATCAATATAAAATATCAATCATCTGCTACCAATGTGATATTAATTGAACCTGTAGATTCTGTGTATGTAATAGTTTTGTAAAATTGCAGTGGTTATAAAGAATTTCTAAGAAATATTTTAGATTTAGTTCGTGTTAAATTATATTACGTAACCATTGTAGGTAATGATTTATTGCTGATTAATGAACCACGACCCGTTAACAATCGAAAATTCGCAAGTATAGACTTTGAGTTTTAATTAACTTCTTTTTTTTTTTTTTTTTGGTTATAACGATTGAAATATTGAAAATCTGTCTATGCCTACATTTTGGATAATGTGTTATCCATTGTCTGGGATAGAAGCCATCAAACGTGATGGCATTTTTACTATGGCAAGACACCTAACGTGTGG
>CM061043.1:103556855-103569355 GCA_030762985.1 Adelphocoris suturalis
AAATAGTTTTCGCTATGCAGAAGCGACATAGGTATATCATTTGGTGAAGATCCGACGACCGGAACTTATCGTCGGCGTCTCCGATTGTTATCAAATCAACCAAAAAGCGGGTTTGGTATATTTGTCTATTGACTAGACTGAAACCTCTGTAAAAGCTCTTATATTTGTCCTTAACGACAATACGACGTCGTAGTCGTCACTGACATCAGTCACTGTCAAATCATCAACAATCGTTTTCAGCTAATTTTTCCAACCAGTTTTTCATACTTCGAGAGGGACCTGGTTAGCGGACCAACTAGTCTATGTGATAAGGTTGAAAGGTGAGGTATAGTGATACACTAGAACTAGAAAGACCAAATATAGTCAGAAATCAGAGTTGAAATACGTATAACTTGATAAGGAGACTTTCAAATACACTTAGTAGATGCCGTCCGTGTTGATGAGGGACTCTAAATGTGGTTTTCGTAAAACAAGTAGGTATTATGTCAAGAGCCATGAAAGAAAAGGCGAGAGACCAGAGAGAGCCCAACAACCACTTATCATCATGTAACACCCTGAAATATTTCAACTTCTTTAAAGGACACAAACAGCATTTTCCGGAGATCCCTATCCAAAGTCATGAGACATTTCTTTCGGTCCGAGACAGCTTAGAAAAGACCCCGACCATCGCATATCTGATCGAGCCCGTTCAACAGAGCGTAACATCCAATGTCCAACCCATTCCGACTTAGAATCTGTTGCGAACCATTTGAACTATTGATGTTATATCACAAATATTCAACGCGAATGTGTGGTATGATATTTCACTTGCATAGCGATATTTTATCACTCTTTCCGGTTTATGCAACATGAAACGTTAGTAAGGAATGCATTCATTACAGGAACGTCATTATGGATGGATTGTGTATGATTTTGGTGAGAATGGCGAACAGATCGTGTATTTACTAGATGAACCCCCTCCATTATAAACTAACATGTATGTGATACAAGCCCCCCCCCCCCCCCCTCACCACCACTACCTCTTTACTCTCTCATCCATAATAAAGAATGAACAGCTTTTTACCAAAAAAACTGATTGAAAATATCGCGATATGTAGATATTATCCCCCTCCCCTTCATCGTGAATCACCATAATCGGATGAGAATAGCGTAACTGAACCGTTAGTTTCTCTTTCCATCAATGTTTCTCACAAAAATCCTTCATCAAAATGAAATCCCCGATTTTAGCACATCTAAACCAAAAGATTAAAAAGAAAGAAAACACGAAAATATAATTTTCCGGAATTACCCCCGCTCCAATTACTCCGTCCACCGTCAGTAAATTGAAACATCCAAGGTTCGTTGCATAACTGGACTAAAATCTAGATCGGGAAAAACACATGAAAATCAGACGCAAATAGTGAAAATATCATTGTTTATCACTATCACCCTCACCAGTCACCCCTTTCCATCAAGGAATATGAAACTCTTGACGTATGTTCCATAACTAGACAGAATTCTTAATTTAAAAAAAGTATCATGAAAACCTGGCGAGAATAGTGAAAACATCTCGATTTATCAGTATTACCCCCTCCATTCACCTTTCTCCTTCAAACTCAAGAATAATATCCATCAATGACAACTTGAAAAAACACTACCGTTGCCTTGAAAGTTTTCGAGAGTTCAATTTTTAATATTTTAGCCCTTAAACGCTATCACTAGGGTTGATTAAAACTGATGCCGAGGTTGCCAGCACATTTCAATCATGCAAAATCATGTATGATTTTGAGCCAAATCTCATAAAGAAAAGATTCGGATGGCGTATGGCAGACAGCGTACCGACGGATTTTTTCTCGATTTTCGGAATCTACGTCTTGAAACGTAAACCAACACATTTTTAGGGGGAGGGGTACTTTTTTTCCAATTTCAAACGTTCATTATTGAAGATAGTAAACCAAAAGGTAGAGGTACACCGGCTCCGTTAAAACCTTAGCATAACAGCTTATGGAGCTATGATGAATGATATAATGGGGCTACTAGGAATTAACCTCCTTGGGTGTCCGAAGGATGAGTATCCCCAATTACCGCTTTAAATGGTTGAAAACTAGCGCGTTCAACTTCAAGCGATATGTTACAGGAACCGTCACAACTCACACCATCGTTAACCTCTACAAACATCGGGATGCATTTGGGAGGTGGTTTGGGTTTTATTTTGATACGTGAATTTGGCTCTACAGGATGGCTACTCAAATCAAGGCATTCTAACTTTAATATTTGACCAATAAAAAAAAGTTAGAATAAATCATATATTAAAAAACTTCGTAAAGTGACTCTCGACACCATAGTTGTTTTTCGAGTATTTTATTGAAAGGAAGTGACAGCGAAAATTCATCATATACATCTCCAAAAAAATGAAAGGTGAACGACTCTACCACGAGGAATTAACAGTTATGGAAGGCAGTGTCATGGGAGTTTTCTTCAGTGATATTATCCTTAAAGTGACCAGCTTTTTGGAACAAAATTATCCCATTTTATGATATTTTCGTCTACTTATTTACAACCTCGTGTAGATAAAGAGGAGAAGTTACTTACAAAAGGATAATCGTTGTAAACGCAGCTGTAAATAAAGATAAAAACAATCCTGACCTTGGTGGATTTGAGGAAGAAAAAACCCCAAGAGACTCATATTACTGCTATGGCATTGATAGCTAGATCTTTACTAGCGGTAACAGTTGGTTTTTACAGCCTCGTTTTATTGAATTTCGAACCCTCATCCCAGCCCGTATAACGACACGGAGATTCTTACCTAGTTCTTCCCGTAGGGGGAATAGGGGCAAAAGGGGTCTGGGATAATAAAAATTGATAAGGAACTACGACGAGTCGCGGAAACAACAACCCTCCCCACCCCCGAGTGGCCTTGCATGAACATAATACGGTTTAGTTATTCAAAGGGCTGCAGCTAAAAGGAAAAACGCGGGCAAGGTCTCCTCCTTGGTCTTTCCCATGAATAAAGTAGGGTTGTTTTGTAGGTAGAAGTCTAGGGTTTCTTGCAACGCCGGCGTTTGGAAATGATAAATTAGGAATAACCGTTGGCATTCGGGTCACTGGTGTATCTTTGAACTAGGTAACTACTTGAGCAAGCCTTCTCTCGCGTGTTTCCTTATTCTGGAAACTACGTTCTCGTTACCTGGATGAATAGACCTTACACATAATTGATCGTGCATATCAATTTGATCAACAGAATTATGCCAACAAATTTTGGCACCGGTGGCAAAAATTCAGATTACCATGTGGTTCAATAGAGATTCTATTCCATAAATACTCGTGGTAATCTCCTAGTTTTTCAAACCTGGTTTTTACCCATTTTTGCCGCTTATCTATACTATTTTATAAGAATGAAACTCCGTCTGTCTGTTTGTCTGTCTGTCGTGTCTATGCACGGCCAAACGGCTGAGTGGGGGGAGTGTACGAGTGGGGGGATCTTCTTGAGATTTTCCCGAAAGGTGGAACGAGCGAATTTAAAATTGTCTAATCCCAGCCGAACCATGGGCCGTAGGGCGGGAGGGGGGTCGAAGTAAGAATTAATGTGCGCTTTTTGGACTTCCCCGCTTCCTCTACCCCTCTAAACGGCCGTTGAAAATTCCGGAAAAATACCGGTTTCGGAGGTTTTTCTACGAGGAAGACGACGGCGCGATCGGATCGCGAAAAAAGTATCGGGAAATGCGTCAAAAAAATACGAGAGTATGGACCCGTTTTCTCGAAAAGTCTGACAAAAAACTTGGTTTTTTCTGATTAAAATATACCCCAGAAAGGTACGTTTTTCGGAACGGTTTTCGCGGGCGAAATACAGCTTTGGGTCCGCCGAATCTGAATCCGAAATCGGATATCGAAAAAAGTGAACGGAAGTTGGTCAAACTGCGAGCGGAAGCGAGGGAAGCGTTTAACATGAGAAATTAATATGTGCCGTGGACGCGAGAAGGCTCTACGAAGACGTCAAGCGAATTGATGTCAAAATGTTCACGAGGCGAGCAGGTATACATAGGTACCTACCTTGCGAGCGAAGCGAGAGCCATTTCAACAGAATAAATACGGACTTTGTCCTACACATATACAGGTATACCTTGCGAGCGAAGCGAGCAACATCCCCGAATAAACTTTTCGTGGTTCCACGTAGTTTTATAAGATTTAATTTTTTTGTAAGAATTCCCTACTGAAAAAAACGTCTGCCAAGTTGGGTGGGCAGTATAACTTCCTCAAGCGAGCGAAGCGAGCAGCATCCCCTACAGAAGTTAAACCTACCCTTAGAGATCTACCGTTTGCGAGCGAAGCGAGCAACGTCCCCTACACACGTTAAACCTACCCTTATGGATCTAACGTTTGCGAGCAAAGCGAGCGACATGCCCTACATGCCACACTTTGCGAGCGAAGCGAGCAAAATTCTCTACATGCCACATTTTGGGGAGCGAAGCGAGCAATTTAATGGGGGGTCGGGGGCAGTATAACTTCCTCAAGTGAGCGAAGCGAGCAGCATCCCCTACAGAAGTTAAACCTACCCTTAGAGATCTACCGTTTGCGAGCGAAGCGAGCAGCATCCCCTACGGAAGTTAAACCTACCCTTAGAGATCTACCGTTTGCGAGCGAACCGAGCAACATCCCCTAAATGCCATACTTTGCGAGCGAAGCGAGCAACATTTCCTACATGCCAGACTTTGCGAGCGAAGCGAGCAACATATCCTACATGCCAGACTTTGCGAGCGAAGCGAGCAATATCCCCTACACGCAACACGTTGCGAGGATGTGGAGGCGAGCGTAGCGAGCCGGAGCGGCTAGTTACTTATAACTCTAGTTTTCAGGAAGATCATAACTGTTCCTTAGTTCGCTGAATCTATTTAGTCGCCTAAAAATTTTCATCGTTAATTATTTGACATTTCCATTTCTGACCGCCTTCAAATCCTTCCTTAGAATTGATATAAAAAAATTCTGTAGATGTTGGTCTCATGGTTTAAGGAACCATGAGGGGTATAAAGTATTTACCTTACATGCAGATACATCGGTACATGGATATGACTTATTTTTTCCACTGTGAAATGTGTGTTTTGTGTCTCAAGTTAAAAATGTCTCAATTAAAAAAGCTACTGATTTCAGTATACGTACCTACGAGGGACCTACTTCAATAACCTAACGATAATATTAAACACAGTTATTTACCGGTATCTACAGTTTTAATTTATTTATTTATCAAACGGGCGAACCCAATAACATATGGAAAATACGCAATCAGTTGCAGTTAATCTAATGTGATAGAAAAATTACAAAATGAATAGTTAAGGTCTTATAACGCTACAGAAGAGAGCTCCTTCATTGTTGATGTTTAGTTGGTTCAGTTACCTACTTAATTTGTTTATTGGTATCTCGTTACACTTTTTCGGGCTGAAAAAAAGTCACTCAATATCCATGACAAAATCTGTTGTTTCGATACAGTGTAGCGTGTAAACAGAAAATAGTAGCAATTTTCGGAATCGGAGTGGATGAATGATGCCAGCCAGCATCATTTTTGTAAATCGAAACAACCTATTAGAACATGGAACTAAGTAACAGCAATATAGAAAAGTTGCGTGAAATCTGTTGTTGGCAGTTGTTTTCAAATTCGAATCATGACTCAATTAACAATAAAACCTATGTCTCCTTACACATTCTCGAATAATTTCACCAGTCATTAGGTTCATTTCTTTCAAAAATTTTAAACCACAGAATTTCCCTAACTGGCGGGTCCAAATCGGTCTTTAGTCTTCTAGATTTCCTCGCTTTTCTTACTAAAGAGCCGAGGTATAGCAACAACAACACTACTTCTTCCATAGAGGAAAACCACAAGTGCACTACAACTACGAATGTATGGCCAGAAAGCATTACGATTTGAACCAGACTTAAGGGTGTGAAATGCTCCCAAAACCACAATCGATAATTTCTATGTTGATCAATAAAAACATTGAAAACGTCCACAGTAAGACATAAAATGTAAATCACTCATAATATCGAACAAGCCTTGGAAAACCAAAAAGTCGGCTCTTGTCTTCGACGCTACTCAAGCGTTCGACGAAGTCTGGCACAGGGGAAATTAATTTAAGCTCAGACAAAATCCTCCCGTAAAAATATGCTGCTCGTCCTACTTTTTAGCAGATATTTCTGGATCAAACAGGATTATGCGAGATCGGAAGCAAATATCATCCATGATGGTGTACCTCAAGGAAGCGTACTCGGCCGGCTGTTGTACATTCTTCACACCAACGTTTTGGATAGATTGATCATTTCCTTCCTGTACGGGTGCACGGGAACAAAATACTCTGACGACATTTGCAGATGATACTGCAGTCCTCACAACAGACTAAGTGGAGAATCAATATGATGCGAATCAATATATTTCATTTTTATTAATTGCCGAATAAATTACATATCAGTCCCACGCATCGATTAGGTCATGCCGTATGCTAATAAGACAAAATATCTAGGGATAACTATAGATGTACTGATTTGTTGGAAGATTCTGGCGAATAAGAAAAAAAATCAGAACAGACCAAGTTCTGAAAAATGTATTAATTAATTGGCACACGATCAAAATGATCAATCCAAAACAAATCGTGCGATCAGGTCCTGAATCCAATCAGGACTTATGATACACAACGATAATAGAGCTGCACAGCTCAAAGCAATCGCCGATTCCAATACAACGCGTTACGGACAAGCATAACCATATACACATTCACTAAGGATATTCATAAGGACCTTCGATTCGAACTATAAACGAAAATATCCATGCTAAAGCAATACTCAATCAGCAGAAGCTCCAATGTTATTACCAATGAAGAGGCTGCAAGTTATTTAACGCCTCATGATCTGTGGAGTTGGTGATTGCTGGATGTGCTCCTGCGGATGTTAGTTCGTTAAAATAACAGTTCCAAAATGTTTAGAGCTGTGTTATGTATCATATTATCATTCCAGAAAATAATTTATTCATTTCCAAAGTAATGGTGCTAATAAGTAAAGCTAAATAAGTAAAAATGAAAATGAGACATAATAATGATTCAATGTTTATTCCAGAAAGGAAAATTTCGAAAATATTCCTCCTTTTAAATGCTTCTCTTTTATATATATAACTATGATACCGAACCGATGGTGATGGTAGTAGACCCATTCACTTCAGCAAGCTCAATAAAACACTCGGTTTTCAATTTTAATATATTGAATTTGGATTGGTTGAAGTTTTAAATTGTACAATTAAATCGGAGAAATTTGCCGCTAAGCGGTGGTGTAACCTTAACATTCACACCTAGTGTATAACGTATAACATACACGACCAAACTAAATATTGATGAAGTTCATGATCATTACTTGCTACTTACCACGTGTACAAGGAACCGTGTAATACCTACAGATTATTACGTAAAATTGCATTGAATTCACAATATCGTTGCTTTTCCTCTGAAAATCCTATCGCATTACTTTCTCATTATAACCTTCAACAAGATGTCCCGCTTCTATGCGCCGGAGAAGTTCATTCTTTTTTTACATCCCTTCCTCTCAACCTCTAGAATTTAATATCCGCCTGTTCCCCCTTCGTTATTTTCTTAGTGCGCGAAGGAAAAATATATTAACAATTTTTAGCTGCATAAAAAGATTTACGTTGCTTTCCCGGGGCAATATAGTTAGTGGCGTTTCATATACTCAGTCTTCCAAAAGCCTGGGCCTCCGGTATTGAACTGGAACCGCTCTAATTATCCCCGGAAAGAGGTGTCAGTGTAGCCTTTGAACGGAAAACAAACTTTACTGCGAAAATACTTTTAATTAAAAAGTAGAAGAGAAACTCAAAAGCGGACTCTGGTATCTACCAGTTTAATCCAGCTCGTCGCAATATTAATGGTATACCTTGATGCGGCATTTGTTGTACACAATATGGTATTTACCTACTCGATAACCAACTGGTACTATCACTCCACTACCCACTATTATCTCACTACTAGCTGGCAAGTACCTATATCCTAATACTTGATTTTATAGTTTTGTTTAATTTTTTTTCCTTATTTTTTCCAAATTTTCTTAAATTATCGAATTATATTTATATTCAATTACTTTGAAATTTGAGCATTTCGGTGCGAAGAAATTGTTAACAACTCACCAATTTCATAGCAGATTAACTTGTTTTAAATAATATTCAGCCATTCAAAAAAAATTTGGATTTCTAGAAGTTTTTGCTGTTCCTATTGATTTTTTAGCGAATATTGATGACATTTAATTACATGTTTAGCATAATTTTATGTATTACCTTTTTATTGTTCTATTTCTTTGTTAATAAACTACTTTATGTGACTAAAATGTTGCTAAAAATTAAAAGTTAAAGGATGTCTAGCCGTACTGTTGTCTTTAGTGATTTTTTTAATAAGCAAATTTATATAAATTTGTACAACTTATTGTACTCAACATTTTCTGTCTAACAAAGTCTTCTTTTTGTTTTGAATGCTTGATTTATTTGGGGGAAGGACGGATTTTTAATCTGAATCCTAAGGAGAGTGATCGACTGGAACATGTGCACCTATAAAAACAAAATACTTTTTTTCTTCAAAACCATTATCAGGCACCCAATGCTCTCCAAGTCACATCACTTCGACATCTCAAAAATGGTGGAAAAAAGTGCTGGGAGGGGCAAAAAATTCCATGCCAATTCCCGGCTACACCATGTACATTCGAGTAGTTTCGTCCAAAGACCGCAACTACATTTCAAGTATTTCTGTAAGGACTTATCTGAGGGAGAAAACTGCGTGTACTGAGTATAAAGGAGCGAGTGTTCACCAAGGAAAACCTGCTACACTTCAAGTTATGGTTGGAGTATGTACTTCTCCGAAGGGAGGGAGATAACCGCTGTCGTTCCCGACCTTCGTAACTTATTCGTTTCTTAAATAAACAAGATCAGAGCCTGACCGGGGAGCAAGGCACAGAGAGGGGAGAGAGGGCTACTGGAAAGGAAAGGGTTCCAGTGGGGGAGACCACTTAAATACCTCTGCGCACCGGCCAAACGCTCAGCCTGATCGTGCTATCAACTACAAACATCTTGCCTTTTAACTGAAACCTTCTCAAATCTCACAACTAAGTTTACTCCTATGGTATCCATGTCTCAATATCTGTGATTCGACATTCTCCTCATTTAGTTTATTATTTTAGTTTTCCATTTAGATTATTTGATACAAGCTATTGTAATGTTAAAACCAAAGCCTAGGTATTAGTGCTGAAGGCCGTCCTTCCGCCAAATAAATCAAGCATTCAAAACAAAAAGAAGACTTTGTTAGACAGAAAATGTTGAGTACAATAAGTTGTACAAATTTATATAAATTTGCTTATTAAAAAAATCACTAAAGACGACAGTACGGCTAGACATCCTTTAATTTTTAATTTTTAGCAAAATTTTAGTCACATAAAGTAGTTTATTAACAAAGAAATAGAACAATAAAAAGTTAATAAACAAAATTAAGCTAAACATGTAATTAAATGTCATTAATATTAGGCATTTATTTATTTTATTTTTGCTTTATTTTTATTTTTTCATTTTTTATATTTTTCTATTTTTTATTTTTTTTCGGAAATGGAATTAATATATTTATGTTTAGTACTTTGCCCTCTTTTAAAGAAGAATTTTATTGGTAACCATGAGCGTTTATATAATGTAGAAGAAAAAACTTCATTAACGTATCATATTCCATTCCATTTTCCATTTCCTCTATTTAGTACTGTTTGAGAAAAGTTTTACTTATATTTTCAGTCTTAATGGTTTAAATTTACAGACGTTTTGTTATTTATTTATTCAATTTCAGTCTTATATGCTGGCATTTTGTTCAACTTTTCGTAGTTTATTTATTTTATTTATTTTTTTATTACCCCCCCCCCCCCCCATAATACCATAATATCAATTTGAACTCCGTTGAAGAGCACAAGTTCTTCAACTTATCCTTCGCTGGGCAACGTAATTTTCAAATTGATATACACCAACTTTTTTTTCTTACTATTAAAGGTACCATTAAGTACACTTTTAATCCATCTGCGTAGGGTTCTCGTCTATTTAGGGCTTTATTAGATAAAATGACCCATTGATATTCAAATATTGCTATTTAGAGTCCATAAATTCACTAATTAAATGCACTCGAATTCATCGTGCTCAGACACAACAACCGCTTCACAAACAACAGAGTACGTCTCTAAGGGAGAAAACAGCTACATTCTGTATGAAAGAGTAGTGAATAATACACAAGATAACTCCGCTATACTTCAAGAGACGGAAGGAGCCAGTACTTTTCCCGAGAGAGGGAGAACACCCTTCCAACAGAGGCAAGTACGTCTCTGAAGGAGAAAACAGCAGCATTGTGTATGGAAGAGTTAGTTGGCAGATACTTCCCAAGAGGAATTCTCTATACTTCAAGGGGCAGTAGAAGCGAGTAGGTACATCTAACGAGTTAGAAAGAAGACCGCTATACAAGAAAGAGAAGCAACTGGGTATTTATGTTAGGAAGAAAACAGTGGGACCACCAACAGGAACAGGAGTAAGTACTTACCTGAACAGGGAAAACAGCCCTCACTGTCACTGTGACGGGTTAAAAGGACTACTTCCGAAGGGAAAAGGGTTGTGGGGCGAAACTCCAACTCTACCTGACGGTTTTACAGAGTTAAGATAGGAGAGGCGGAGGAGGTTGTGGACAAGGACGAATTGAAAGAGCTGTTATTTGCATCGGGTGATTCTTGATTGGTGTCTGCTTATTAGGTCCCCTCGATATTCGAGTGTTGCAGATAGCTCGGTCCAACGACTCTTGGCCAGTGTGTCTCGTTTAATACCGTATTTCGAGACGAATATATTATTAATATCAACTCTTGGAAAGTTTTGTGACAATCCACCGATTGTCGTGATCAAAATTCTTGGATTTCTATAATATTTTTCTGAAATTAATATTTATTTTTAAATGTTTTCTTTTGATGTAATTTTTGGGACTCAGGTGTAATAAGTAGAACAAGATTTCAGTCAATTGAATAATTTATTACGCTTTTCTTTATATCGCTCCAAAAGAAAGGTAAAGGGGGGGTGGGGTTCTATCTAGCCGGTCGGTTGAGTTATTTCTTATATTCACTTCTTTTAAAGATGAAAGAAATACCGCTGGGAAGAGAGAGGTATGCGGGATAGCAATGGATTAGGTATTAGTATAAACAATGGGAGTTTAGATAATATTAATTGCTATGAACGCAAGTGAAAGAGAGAGTCAGAACAACGATTAAGAGCAAGTGGCTCCGAATGCGTTGGGGGTACCAACTGGCTCGCCGTTCCATTGAACGGATCACCGTAACAGTTTTCGATAGCTCTGTTACAGTTTTGAAAAGTTATAATTATATGTATATATATATATATATATATATATATATATATATATATATATATATATATTATATATATATATATATATATATATTGTTTGTCCGCCCATCTCTACTCCTGGTTTTACAGTTAGTCATGTATTTGTAGAGCGGAGACTCTCGTTACAACACCGTCTGATCGAGCGCCATCTTAACTTACTCTCAAATGACTAACTTTAAATTTTACCTGCACATTTCATGTGTCTTATTTCTCAAAGAGCAACCCAAAAAAAAATCTAGAAAAAGCGAATTTGTGGATTGTCCTACTCTTGTCTCGTTCTCTGCATCGGATCTTTCATCGACAAATTGGCCGTTAGATGTCTTCGACGCCCCCAGCAACAGCAGCAGCGTGCACGTGATAAATTCGAATTCGAATTCTGATCGTGCACTCGGCAAAGTGTCCTTCTGATCAATCCTTACCTCGTCTGGGTACCGTTGTTAGAGATATAGGTCAGAATGATGAGTATTTATACTTTGCCGAAATCAATGGTAGACATTACATAGACTGCCTAGGCATTGTGTACATTGCTTAGCCATTGTGTCTAAGGAGAGTTAAAAATGGAGGAATGTCATACTTCGCCTAAAAAGTGCAGGCATTGTATAGAACGACTAGTCATTGTATACAATGCCTGGATTTCATACTTTGCCGGTAACATATACAGTATACCTATTCATTTTGTCCATACCATATAATATTGTACCGGTACCTCTCTTCTTCATTTCCCTCTTAATACTCTGCCAAATTCTGTATTTCGGAACCTTCGTTTATTTATTCACGGGGAACATTTATCTGGGGCCTTTCCAACTCACCTGTTAAAACCTGGGAATATCAGTATAAAATTTCGACCCCGATCCATTGAATTAAATATTCTAATACCATCCTTAGTATAATACAGTCCTAAAAACGGAATTTAGTGAAAAACGTTGTCTATTTCCACAAAAAAATAAAGAGCTACAATGTATTTTTCGTAAACAATGAAGAGCTATTGCAATGGCTCGGAAAGTTTTAAAATCAAAATTTTTGAAAAATTTCTTCATTGAAATCCGTTTTGAGGCCTTCTGACACGATTCCTGAAGTTTGC